>JAAFCE010009126.1:29634530-29681555 GCA_013389805.1 Trigoniulus corallinus
AGTCGCTTGGGCACTTGATAGCGTACTCGTAGTCGCTTGGGCACTTGTAGTCGTACACACTACACGGAGCCACGGCTTTACTTTCACTTTGAGGGAAGGCGCAATGGAGACTTCTCCTCTCGCCTAAAGGTCGACTAAAAGGGGTGAATATACTGCTCCCGTCAAACCACAGACCATGTCCTAGCTTGTACAGTATGTAATATAGCCCCTCGGCGAGGTGACCGTCACAAACGCCTACCCAAGTATTTGCCGTGTGTGGATACCCGAACCCCTGGGAAAAGCAGATCCTGGTGATTGAGGGGGCGCATTCCCTGCGACGTCTCTGGGTGGCCCCGTATTGACAGGATGATACCGACATGTCGAGAGGTGGGTTTGCGACTGTAAGTCCCCAACACGCCACTTTGGCCACAGTAATCTCCCTTAGGCGGCTTTCACACCAAAGATGCAAGAGACAAGACATGTGCCTTTTGCAGGACATGCAGGAGGCATTAGTGTCTTTTCCTTGGAGAAATATGCTTCACACCAAAGAGGCATATGCAGCCTCCATCTTCTGTCCGCTTCTACCTGACAGATATATAGAAATCAGAATAAAAATAATTCTTTTTATTAATATTCTTTTATTTTTTTTTATGTATTTGGTCTGTTCCTTGGTTTTTTAGGGCCCTTCCCACTTCTAACGCAGAGTACACAGACACTACACTAATGCGACGATTTTTGACTATAACTGGTACCCAGCTTTCCCGCTCCCAAAAGGCCACCCATGTCAGTACTAACTGGTGTGTCCAAATCACTAAGCTGTTCCCCACCTTTTCTTTATGAAAGGGGCCCTTCCATGCTCGCACATGTGCATCCTGGTTGCAATAAGATGCAGTGTCATACAGTGCCTGGTACTCTTCGAAGGCAGCAATAAATGTTGTGTCACATTGTTGATTGTGAGGTAACATGTTTAGGATTCATCCCTCCCTACACATTGGAAAGTGCATGTGCTAATTCAGATTTTCATTGATTTGTTAGTGTTTAAGGGTCCTTCAACCACAAGGTTCATTAGAACTCCGTCCACTGCATAGTTCTAATGCGGTCTGCACAGACCCTACGCTGTTGCAATGATTTTTGGGTATTTGCAGTACCCGGTGTTCTCAAGCGAACACCCATGTCAGTACTAACTGGGTGCGTTGCTTAACCTCAGTGATCAGGCAAGAACTGGTGTGTTCAACGCAATAGAGCAAATCTTCTAATACAGGGGAATCGCACGCTGACCAAAAAGGCAAAGAGGCAGGAAGCATAAAACCAAACAACCGGTTTTCAAGGAACATGTGCCTCATGCTTCCAGGACGTAAGATGCACATGTCATTTCGGTGTGAAAGACGTCGTCGCTTTATATGTGTTGGTGTTCGAAGACGCATGCCTCCTGCATCCAGGAGGCACATGTCTTGTCTCTTGCATCTTTGGTGTGAAAGCCGCCTTAGGGTTACTGAGCAATTGTGACGATCTGAATGGGCGTCCGCCTTGTTAGGTTTTGTAGTGGTCGGGAATTGCGGGCAGGGAATTTCGAACACCATTCCTTACGGCAGGAAATCCGAGGCTGGGAGCCTCACAAAAGCCCACCCTTTTTTCTCCTTCCTTGAGTGGCACTGCCCCACTCAACTGAGAGGGACCAGTGACGATGAACTAATAGAAACTACTATAGTCATGGCCTCTAAAAAAAACCCAGGTGAATTGTAACCTAAAAAGAAACCAGCCATTTTCTCACTTTCCATTTGCAGTTGTGAAATATTATTAATTGTGTATTCTATAATCGCCATTATCAACGTTCTTGTAAAGTTTTACTCTTCAGGAATCATTTTCCACGATTTGGTAACTTTGCCAAAATGTGTCAAATTTGTCAGATTTTGCAGCATATTTGGAACATTGCAATTATTGCACTGTATATATTTTCTTATATCTGATACTATATTATGTTAGACCGTCCACCAGACTCCTTATCTGTCAACTTTCACTTTACTTTACACTTTACACTTGGGTGCAAAAGTATGTGTCAAAGTGGAGCCTAAAAAAACCAGTTGGGTTCTAAAAAAAACCGCCATCAATTTTTGCACAGTGGTACTATATTGAAGTCCTTTGTGTCCCCCACATGATTTGAAGTGAGTTTCCACGTCTGACTACCAGAATTCCCATAAAAGACTTAAAAACTTTTGTGACCCCCAAAAAACCCAATGGAACCTAAAGAAAAACCATGTACGTTTTGCATGCCTAAATCATTCTTTTTGTGTAACTGTGCTCATAATTGGTTCATGATATAAATTCTACATGTAATAAAAACTGTTTTTAGGAAATTTGCTGAGTAAATAGGGAGATTTTGCACTACATAATGTGCCACACTGCACTGGGTATGCTTGACAAATCACACGCTCTTAGGCTAGGCGCGAACTTGCGGTTTCTTGTTGCGGCAACTGAAAAATCGCAGACGCAAAGATTTCATGTGATGTGCGCACTGCGACCAACAAATCGCTTATTTTATTCATTTTTGCAATGGTTTCATTGAAACCACATGTGTGGTTGCTCTCTTGCTACTGGGTTCACCCTCCTTCCCCCTCAGATTAATGGACAGTCATCATCATCTCACCGGGTCAATGGGTTCTAATCCTCCACTCCCGCCTATTCCCTACCAAGTCCCCCTCCACCCCGCACGTCTCCATGTCCCTTTGCAACCCCTGCTCCCACGTCCGCTTTGGTCTTCCACTACCTCTGGTGCCCCCAACCACCTGCAGTCCCACAATGAACCTAATTTGGTCCTCCTCTCCCCTACTCATCACATGCCCATACCACCTCAACCGGTTCCCTCTCATCTTCTCCGCAATGTCTCCCACCTCAAGCTTCTTCTAACGTAATCGTTTTTAATTTTGTGAGATCGTGACACCCCACTCATGTATCACAGCATTCGCATCTCGGCCAGTTGCATTTGCCGTTCATGGTTCTTCCTAACTGCCCAAAACTCTGAGCCATACAGAATAGCAGGCCTAATGACGGTTTTGTAAACCTTACCCTTCAACTTTATTGGGATCCGGCGGTCACAGCCATCCTGCATTAATTCTATGGGTCATGTCTGAATGCACCATTGCACCACTGGAATCCCCTCTCCCCCACAGCGAATCTCACCCCCTTGCCCCTGACCACTAAAATGAAAGCTAGGTACTCAGTCTTCTTCATGTTCACCTTAAGACCCCCTCTTTCCTCTGCTGTCTTAATGTCTTGTAGGACCACTGAAAACTATATGAAATAATAGAACAATTTCACATTCTTTTTTTTTGTCTACAAAACCATCCTCCAACATCATGAGCAGCTTATTGCATTGGACACACCTGTCCTTGTCTGATCACTGAAGTTAAGCAATGCACCCCAGTTAGTACTGACATGGGTGGCCACTTGGGAAAACCGGGTACTGCTAATACCCAAAAATAGCTGCATTAGTGTAGTGTCTGTGCAGTCTCCACATTGGAACTAAGCAGTGGATGGGGCTCTAATGACTCTAGTTGAAGAGCTGTAAAACGCCAACAAACCAAAAGAATCCAACATCATCAGGTACCCCCTAGAAGTCACCAGACCTGTAGGAGCCAAGATATGTCTGCATTTAAGCAACATTTCGCCTCTACGGCATGTGTTGAGCCAAATTTGGACTGTTTTTTTTAGCTCCCATGGTTTTTGTTTAGCTCCAAATTGCATTTTGCTGGTTTATTTTTTTAAACGCACTATATTGATATTTTAGAGAAAATGAAAGTGAGCAGAAAAACGAATTGAACGACAAAAGATGATCCATGGGCAGGCCTTTAGAATGGCCACATAAGTTTCTAGGCTGGATTAGCAAAAAAAAAAAAAGTGGCGGGGCTAAAACACAAAAATGGTTTTTTTAGAGGCCAAGTCTATATAGTCCCGGGTTAAAGGCGGTATTCCCCTGGTAAACTTGCCGGACCTGGAAACCTCCTGCGATACCTTCTGTATTATCAGCTGCTGCCCTTATAAGGAGGCAACGATCTCTAAGCCTTAAGTTGCAGGATGCCCCCTCGGATGCCTCTATGGAGGCATCAGGTGCAGTGCATCTTTCAGATTATCCTTCCTGGTGCCCTTCCATTGCTGGGGAAGATGGTGCAGCGTAGGGGACCGGCTTCGCCTTTCCTGATTGCCAAGGTCGTCAAGGGCGTTACCGGTGACGTGAATCCATCAACAAACAACGCAATGGCTCCTTGTAGGTGGAGGCTGACGCCGCCCACCAGATTGTTGCACGTTTGAAAATATCGAAGCTCGGTAACAGCCCCATGGTAGTGGAGTCCCACCGTGCGCTTAACACCACCAACGTGGAGAAGCAGAAGAGAAGATTGTGGAGGAGCTGCCGGTGCAGGGTGCTGTGGCTGTCTGCCGCGCCTCACAGTCACAACCTTCGGACACCTTGGTGATCTTTGGAAGGCCCCGGGTGCCCAATCACATCCAAGTGCCAGCAATATGGCCACGGTAACAATTCCTGTTCTGGCAAGTCCATGTGTAACTCTTGCAGTTAAGGTGATCGCTCCCCGGAGCCCTGCCAGACTGCACCCTACTGCATTTACTGTATGGGCAACCACCCTACACCTCCCTCCGCGATTGCCCCACTTGACTGGAGCAACGTTTTTGGATACGTTAAAATTTTTGGGTGAAATCTTTTCTAATCAGTGACCGCAACAGGCTCTCAAACTGATATTTCGGGACCCGAGTTCATATACAAGTTTCACACTACTGATTATTCATCATCGTCATAACGTTGTCCATCCAGTGGCAGGACCGGGTCTGCGGGTTCTGGCGCTCCACTCCTTCCACTGTTACATCTCTTCGTACAACCTGTTCCAACGTCTGCTTTGGTCTTCCTCTGCTCTGGCAGCTTCAAATATCCTCAATCCCCATAATGGGTCGACATATCTCCTTCCCAACATCTCATAACAAGAGTGTGACAATAGTGATGCAGATCGATGAGAGGCGAATTGCGTTGGACACACCAGTTCTCGTCTGATCACTGAAGTTAAGCAGCGCAACCCCAGTTAGTAATTACATGGGTGGCCGCTTGGGAAAACTGGGTACTGCTAAAATTGTCGCATTAGTGTAGTGTCTGTGCAGTCTCTGCATAAGAACTATGCTGTGGGTTCTAATGACCTTGTAGTTGAAGGGCCCTAAAACACCAACAAACAATCAACAAAGTTACAGATCGATAAAGTTACAGCATAAAAGGTTACTCCAGCAAATGCAATAATCAACGTAGTTGTTGAGTGCTGCAAATGTACACATGACTGGAATCAAAGTAGAAAACTGTTTGCCTAACTTTCTCATAAAGGGAGATAATTCATTGGCAAACACAAAACGCCCAAAAAGATTATGGGGAAAGATCCAAGTATACCTTGCTCTAAAATCTACCTACAGAAATATATAAAACACGTAAATAACACAGGTCTGCGATGAAAAAATTGTCTTCAAAACAATTAGTTTTTTTACTGTTTAATGGATGCTGATCACTAGAAAAATAATTAAAATATTCTATTCTTGCAGTATAGAAATGTGGATAGCAATGTAAAAATGCCTCATCAGTTGTGGCCCATTGAGGCGCTGAGTGGTAGCAACTGCTGCATTGCTCCCCCTTCTGGATCCGCACCTGGAAAGAGGCATTTGTGACTGACTGTCTATGCAGCTGGTGTTGTGCGAATCAGACAAAACACGATTGCACTGGTTGGCGGAGGTTTAAATAAGGAAATGGTGGTGTGTGGGTTGGACAGGGACCTGGTGGGAGATAATTGGAAGTGGGGAGATGCAACTCAGACATGACCCAACCACAGGCAGGGAAAAGGTATGATGATGAATGGATGTGTATGGTATGGTCATGTAATGTGAAGAGGAAAGAAGAAGCATGGGGGAGAACCAAAACAAACTTGGGATTAGTTTGGAGGTAGGTAGTAGTGCAGAGATTCTCAACCTTTTTTTCGTCACGGTACACTTTTACTAATTTCAAAATTTGACGGCACACTAACAACGACACATTTCGAGGTACACAAACGCCAAAGAAAATATATAAGTTGTAACCCAACTCTATGCGAAAACGTGCCTTGGTAACTGTGTCAGTAGTTTTTGGTTCCATACTGGACCGAGGTGGGTTGGCTTCTTTTTCGGCCGAGAGAGAAGCCCTGAGTGCACCCTCTTTCGAGTGAGAAGTAAAACCGAGGTTCCGTGTGGTGTACGATGGCATTTGCACGTGGAAGAACCCTCTCTATTATGGAACGGGTAGAGGACCAAAATTTCCAGATGCAGGAGCTCGCCCCCCTGTGTTTGGTGGAATGTTCCAACGAACAGTAGAAAGACAATAAATAGCATAGGAATTGCAGCTTTGGTTGGCAACCGGCTGTGGGAAAACACTGCCCAATATATCGCCCTTGTGTCCAGTAAGAGGGACAAAATGGGTACCCGACCTCGCGGCACACTCTCGTGAATCTCACGGCACACTAAAGTGCCGCGGCACAGTGGTTGAGAATCGCTGTAGTAGTGGTAAGCTAGACCCAATGGCCGATCCGGGGGTGGATCAGGGGGAAGCACTTCAAATTAGTTCACTCCAAATATTTTTAAATATTCATAATCCGTTGTTATAAATCTAGCTAGCAATTGCAACAGGTGCTCTACTGCCCCTCGGGCAGTGGTTTAGCCAACTGGACTGCACTGCAACTGTTGAACTGGCAGTATAGAAATGGGGATAGCAGTGTGAAAATGCCTCATCAGATACAAAGGTCAATCATGCATCAGTTGGAATATGCACCACATTGAGGCACTGAGGGGGAGAAATTGCTGCATTATTCCCTCTCCTGGATCTGCCACTGTCTGGAACCCACTGACCCGCCCTACCACAGGTGGGATAAGGATATGATGATAAAGCATAAAAGATTACTGTCGGGTGGGACAGCAAATGCATGAAACAGGCGTCTTCAAATGTTCGACACAATGGATTTTTTGTGTTGACATCGAATAGAAAGGCTAGATGCACAAAACTTTGGCTATTTATGGTTGAAAGATTATAGTAAAACAACAGATAAAGACCATGCATGAGCCGTCATGCATCAAGAAATAGGATAGCCTCAGAAATACCTGCATGTCAAAACATGTGTTTGCCTCAGTTCCATTTCATTCAATATGGGTGCCCTTGTTATTGAACAATGTGGAACTTTCTGGGTATTGACATAAGGTTAAAAGGAGATCTCAAGTAACTTCACAAGAGGAAAATTAAATCATTATGTATTTAATCATTACAAGACCTATAATATAAATGTAAAGTATGTATTTGTGGAGTGATAAAATGAAAATCGAAACATCAAAATACTGCAACTTCCTTTATTTCTTCCAAATTATGAAAATTTTTTGAGAGAAAACCTTACGTGATAGAAAAAAATGAATTGCGTTTTTGGAATCAGCACACCTAATAATATAAAAATCAGTTTTCAAAAGTAAAACAATTTTTAAAAACTATTTTTTTGCAGACCCGTGTAATGATTAAAATTTGTACAAACCCTGGAGGAGGGAACAGTCGGTAGTAATTACAGTGAGCATCCCAATTCATGGAAACTGGCCTCAATAAGCTAATGACGATGATTTGCAGAATTATAAAAAAATTACACCTACAATTATTTGGACTATTTTAAAATAAACGTTACCTATGAACGACACTGCAAAACCCATCTGGGTGACGCAGAGAAGCGTGCTGGACTACTACATCAGTGGTTCAAGTTTCAATATTGGACAGAGGCAGTTTATTGCCTTCGAGTGAGCCGTCGCCAGTAAAAGCGGGGTTACATGGTTTACTTTTGATAATCATGAAGGATGATTCCCTCAAAGTGATTGCCCAGTTAACTGTGTTAACGGGAAATAATCGGAGCGGCGAATTGCGTCGAACACACCAGTTCTTGTCTGATCACTCAAGTTAAGCAGCGTAACACCAGCTAGTACTGACATGGGTGGTCGCTTGGGAAAACTGCATACTGCTAATACCCAAAAATCGTCTCATTAGTGTAGTGTCTGTGCAGTCTCTGCATAAGAACTATGCTGCGGATGGGGCTCTAATGACCTTGTAGTTGAAGGGCCCTAAAACACCAACAAACAAACAGAAAATCATCCAAAATGATCATCGACAATGGCGGTCATGTTCAACTTCTTGATCACTGTCGATGATTCAGTGGGGTTTGGCCCCATCTTTGAAGGTCAACAGAAGCGAACTACAAATCATTTTTGGATGATACGTGTAAACAAGAAGAGATTTCACTTTGTTTCACTTGAAGTGAATGATCCAGGATGCTCATCAAAAGTGAACCGGATAAACCCGCCTTAAGGTATTATTAACAAGCAGTCCTGCACAAGTGCATAATATGCAACAAAATATTTGCATCACTGAGTTCATAACTGAGTTCATTATCAGCATTGTATTGTATTCATTTTACTGAGAATTGAAAAATTTTTTAGAACGCATCAGAGAGGAATAAGTTAAGTAGCCTGTGTTTTCCAACAACTTTCATACTATAGTATTAAAGACTAACGTCTACTCCATAAACCTCTTCCGCCTATAGAATAATCATTTCAAAGCATAGTAAAAGTACAAAGCTCATTTCCAAAAAAAGTTGGGATTGTGAAATATATCCAAATAAAAAAAATGGTTGATGTAATAAAACTTTCTGGCAAATATTACATAGAAGATACGTTCATGAAAAGAAATAAATATGTGTGCCCCGAAAAACTTTGTATCATGCCCAGGACGTTGATGTTGAATTTGTGTTGAAACACATTACAAAATAGTTGGGTCAAGCGTAGTAGAACGTGCCGTTAGGAGTGGAACTTCCTTGATTGTTAGGTAATAATCTAGAACAGCGATTCTTAACATTTTTTTCGTCAAGGTACTTTAATAACATTACGTTAATGCACACTTGACAGTAAGAGAAACAATTTTCTCCCTTACTTTAGTTTCATGGAGTCAAATGGCAAGGAGTCACTCCATTTCTCAGTTGCAACTCCTGGTGGCGTGGCATACCTCCACCACGATTTTTCCACATGATTAGTCAGCATGATGGAGTGATTGAGTGGATTTTGGCTTAACCAAAAATCCAAGTTTGCTCATCACGCCACGTCATCCATTGAAGTTTTCCCACACACAACGCGATTTTGTAGTGATGCCATGCCATTTGGATGTATGGAGCGACCGTGTATGGGGGACTTAACAGACGTTATGTCACATACAAGCGACATCACACCACGCCGAACCAGGGTTTTCTTTGCTGGAAATTTGGGTGAGGATCAATGCCACACACTGGGAATCAGACAACCTTAAATATGCTTAACACTGAATTACTGATACTTCTAGTAAGAAAATGGTCGCTCAGAAACACCAAGATATAATGATACATCTGCATAAGACAATTTAACAAGCTGGTTTTCATTGGTAGAAAAGAAGTTGAGTGCCCTCTCTATGTAAATACGGTCCTGCTCAATCTTGACCTTGTCATTAATCAGGAAGAGCCAGATGACATAAGTGCTTTATTCTGCTAGTTAGAATACTATCGTAAGATTTGGAAGGTAGCCTACTTGGCAACACAACTCTACAATTTAAACAACCTATTTTAATTTTGTAAAGTGCACTGTGATTATGCAATGCCCTCCATTGTAGATGAAACATTCTGATCAGCAGTAAGAATCTGCTGAAGGTAGAAACGAATAGATTCTACTTGATTCTGCTATGAAGCAAAAGTGAGCCAAATTCAGTGATACTTTGACAAGATACCCAGATTGTGACACAGAAAAACAGCTCACCATTAGTGACACTACACAAAGGCTTCCATTGTTGTTGTTTGTTGTTGCTTTAGGGCCCATCAACTACAAAGGTCATTAGGGCCCAGAAAGACCAAAGGCTTCCATATTTTTCCCCTTGCACTTTATTGGTATGTCCAGGTCACATGCAAGCAAGAGATTTTCGTTGCTCCGAATCATCAGCAAACTCATGCAGTTAGCTGCGAAACTAATGCTGCAATCCGTTGAAAGTTTCACACGGGTCTTCTTTCTTCACTGGGACACTACCTTCAACTGAGGTCATGGGGCGAGTTCCTGCATCTTAGGACTTTGCCAAATTACACATTGCTATATGAAAAGAGCAATTTTATGTTCAAATGACATCGTAAACACTACATGGCGCTATGACTTCAAATCTCATTTGAAGGAAGGTGCATTTTGAAACCACCATCTCCTCTGAAATAAGGAATCTGTCTCGCCCAGGATTGATCCCGTAACCAGCGAGTCCATGATCGGTTAACTGCTGAAGTTCCAAGACAAAACCCTTTGAGTTTCTTGGATCAGTTCTATTCGTCAGCTCCATCTGCTTGAATCCATGTCACCTGCCCAATTCAGATTGAGTTAATAGGTTACAAATGAGCCCCTGTATGTGCTCCCCAGTATGGGCTCCCAGAACTGGTCCCCAGTTATGTGCTCTGTCGCGCTCTGTGCACATCGCGCTTTGATTAGCTCTTTTCCCAGCAGAAAGCAAACAACTCTTTCTAACAACTGATGGATACAAAATACGTTTTGTTATGTATTACATGAAAGTTCAGAAAACCAACCTCTAATAAGCGGCACAAGCGATTGTTTCTCACAAGGCAGACATTCTTTAGAAATTAGCTTAAATTCATTTATCATTGGAAGGGTGCCCATACGTGTAGGTTACAACGTACACAAAACACGAGGTCACGGTTTTTCCTCTCATCCAAACACCTCTCTCTGTCTCTGTCTCTCTGCCTCTGTCGGTGTATGTCTTTGTCTACGTCTGTCTATGTCTGTCTGTGTCTCCCCCTCCCTGTGTCTCGGCGGTAATAAATCACACTTTTCAGGCAGGACAGAGTCAAGAACCACGGAACAGCAGTCAAGCTCCCTAAATCTCTGCCTCAACGTTCCACTCAGGTTTTTTAATCAAGTATTGTGAATTCTCATAAATATCGGAATAACATGACAAATTCAGAGAAAACACATCAGCATCGTTATCAGCAATGCAGTCTATTGTTAATCGCTAAATCAGCGTCCCTAAATGTATCTTACTCATATTTCAAGCTTTATGACAAACGAGTCAACATGAAAGAAGAGATGCTGTCAACACAAATTTGCAGATTAATTTTGTCAACAGTTACTTGAAAAATAAAACATCCTTGAAGCACATAAAAACCAATTATCGGGCATGAAGCCAATACAGAGAAGTCCAAGAATATATTAGAAGAGTTGGCTATCTACCAAAATTAAAAATGACGTCCTTTCACAGTAATACTTTTGTGAAGTATGACCTCTCTAAGGAGCATTTCGAAAATGAGCTAGTTTAAAACATGGTAGCTCTTAACACTCCAAGCATCAACTAACTCTTAAGAGTGCAGGCGGGCGCCACTACACGAGGGTTGCAGGTTCAATGTTTCAACAACTATTCAATATGCGAGGAGGGCTATCCCTTTGGAACATAAGTGATCTATTGGATTGCATTCTACGAGGGTCGCAGGTTCAATGTTTCAACAACTATTCAATATGCGAGGAGGGCTATCCCTTTGGAGCATAAGTGATCTATTGGATTGCATTCTACGCTGTTGTCTGTCACCGTAATGCTACAAAACCAATCGTCGGCGTATTTTAATTCATTGGGTCACTCCAGGTGCAACGTCCTACACTTGGATTTTACCTCGGCGTCACTTCCCACCCAATGCAAAGTGCAATTTTGGCTTCACTCGCGCCCAAAATAAGTCATCTGTCTTGTCCAGGACCTCTGAACGCACCAAGATTCTGAGGCACCTCGACAGGGTTGAAAGTGCTCAAATCATATCGGACCACAATCGAACTGAGAACCACTATAGCAGTAGTCCAACAGGCAACATGTGTGCCACCGAGGCGGGCCTAAAAACAAGACCAGACATGAACCAGTGCATTTCAGACAAAAGGGGTGAAGTAGACCAACGATAAATAAGCATAGGAGTTGCAGCTTTGGTCGGTACCCGGCGAAGGAAAAGATGGATACTCGACCCTGCCATAGGTGGGAAAACGGTAGGGAGCTGCTTTTGCTTTGCTACCCTTCGCATATTAGAAAGGGTTCTTTGACGAGCATACTCTGCGGAAGAAAAAACCCCACCTTGAACCATGCAAAGGGAAAGGGCGATATATTGGACGGCATTTATCCGCAGCCAGCTGCCGACCAAAATCTCAACCCCTATGCTTATTTATCGTCAGTTCACTGCGTTGGGGTACTCCACCGACGACGGAGGATGCACTCCTACACCTGGAAATTTTGCCTCATCTACCAGTTTCATACTAGAGAGGGTTCTTTTACGTACAAAATCCCATCGTACACCACGGAACCGCAGCTTTACTTCTCATCTGCAGGAAGGCGCACTCGGGGCGTCTCTCTCTACTGAAAGAAGTCAACCCACCTCGATACAGTATCGAACCTGGAACCACAGGTGCAATAAATCGAGAAAGCTACCTCTTGGGTTTTTTTTTTGTTTCGATGGTATTTTAGGCCCTTCAAATACAAGGTCATTAGAGACCCGTTCACTGCATAGTTCTAGTGCTGAAAATGCACAGGCACTACCAGTGGCGGCTCATGAAATCAACTATGGTGGGGCTGCAAGGATAAAGTTAAAATTTTCTGCGGGGTGAGGTGGGAGGTGGGACTAGTGCATAACCCTTTAATATGCTGGATTTTTCTTATTAGAGATCTATTACAATTATAGAATAGATATTTTTAAATTTATATAATACATCTTGCAAAAAATTAGGACAATTAGGAGCTTTGCATTAGAGAATCTGGTTGGTGGCGGTCATAGAAAAGTGAATTTGAATGATATAGAAAAATTAAAAGTATATTAAAAAACTATAATCAAATTTAAAATTAAATTCCAATTTATCCTAAAGTTGTACTTCACTTTTATACAAATAGATGGTGCTGCCCCACTAGAAAGACTGATTCGGCAGGAACTATTACAGCCAATGAAACAATAAAAGCAATGCATACATGAACGAAATAATGAATACAAACTAGTGAAAAATGGCAACAAAAATAAAATAAATGACAGCGTATAAATTCCCAAATTAGGCTTTAATCATAGGCACATAAATCGTCAATATATCAGCTATTAATATGCTCATGACAAATTCATTTCTTGGTTTGTATGTGCATAGACGGTGCTGCCTGCTTTAGCACAATGGGCTGGACAGTAACTTTTGCAGCCCAAGAAGCGATAAAAACACCATGTGAATGAAGGAGACATGAAAAGAACAGTTATGAAGTTTTTCATTTTTTTCATTCACTGAATCAGAGCTGTAAAAGTTCCTGCCTGGTCCATTTGGCACCATATTGCCATACAACTTGAGAGTTTTGAAAAAGTTATAGTGAACGAGCCACCACTGGGCACAACAATAATGTGACGATTATTGGGTATTGGCAGTATCCAGTTTTCCCAAGCTGCCACCGCTGATCAACTTGGGCTTGCGTTGCTTAACTCCAGTGATCATACGAGAACTGATGTATCCAAGCTATCTATTGAATCACTGGGGCAGGTCAATCATGTGTTAACAATGGATAGCCACGTATAACTGCAATGTGCACATATAACTGCACTGGATGAGCTCTGTTGGAATTTCAGCTTTATGTGCAGGCATGCTGGTTGATTTTGACAATGTCCGCTAGGTAGTGTAATGAGTGAACAAATAGCAGCCATTTTGAAATATGCAATGGGCGTCATCTACAGTACAATCAGCCAATCATGTGTGTGCGTGAGTGCGCGTGAAAGCAGCTGACCGCTAGTCAATGTCACTTTTACACCCATTCCTCAATTCCCTCCTGACATAATTGTGCGCTGACGTCATCCTTTTCTCTGATGTTTCGTCTGCTCACGTGGTACCTGCCGCTGTTGCTCGTGCCACTGAACCAGGCTTTAAGCTGTAATCACTTATCGCCGCTCCAACCAGCCCTACTCACGACAGTTAAATACAGTGAAACCTCGATTTGCGAGTAACTTGATCAACGAGTGTTTCGCTAGACGAGCAATATTTTTTAATAAATTTCAACTTGATTAACGAGCGATGTCTTGCAATACGAGCAGTGCTGTTGAAACGAATTTTTTTCCCATGTATTGAATTGTATTTATTTTACTATACATATTTATTTTTTTAATAGTTAAGAATTCGCCGAATTCATTCACTTGAGTAGTTTGTGTTAGACCTTGCCAGCAGTACGCGACTAGGATCAGCACCTCCTATATATGAAGGCCTACACATTACATAGTGACGTCAGCAGAGGTAGTCCATTAGTCTTAATATTGCTTCACAAGAAAATCATTATACTAATGCCTTTTAGTGTTTAATTTGGTGGGGGTATGCTATAGACCAGCGGTCTTCAGGGGGTTCTGCGTGTCAAAATAAAAATTTGACAAAAAATATGGAGCACTCACTAGATATCTAGTGTTTATTAACAAAAAATATAAAGAAACATTTATTTGGAAATTAATCACAAGTTTCATGTGTGGGCTGCCAATTCGTTAGCAGCGGCAAGATATACTTGATGTTTCTAAAGGTGGGATGGGGTCCCCCAAAACATGGGCCCTAATGACCTTTGTAGTCGATGGGCCCTAAAACACAAACAAACGCCAAAACATCTTATAGATCTAAGGGTTCCATGAATCGACAGTTTGAAGGCCCCTACTATAGCCTCATCATCTTTATAGTACCCTTATCCCACCTGTGCCAGGGTCGGGTCTGTGGGTTCAAGCCCTCCACTACCGCCTGTCCCCCACCATGTCTCCATTCACTTCCCAGACTACAATATCCTTATGGACAACCTGCACCCACGACTACATTGGTCTTCCCTGCCCCAGGTACTTCCAACCACCTGCATTCCTGAAATAAACTTAATGAGCTCCTGCTCCCCTCTTCTAATTACGTATCCATATCACCTCAACCTATTGACCCTCATGTTTTCAGCAATGTCCACCATCCCAGGCTACATCTAATATACTCATTCTTAATTCTATCAGCTCTCCACAGCCCACTCAGGTACCAAAGCATGTTCTTTAACTGATCAGAGAAGACCTCGTACTTCTTGTATTTGACCAGGGCAAAAATCTTTTTAACTGTGGTTTTGGCCTGCCTACATTGTATTTTTGATTCCTGGTTCCCTATCAAAATCCTGCTGTGGAAAGCAGCCTTCTTTTGTTTGATGGCTGTTTCTACCTCATCATTCCACTACCATATCTGCCTGCCCTGGAATGCCTAATTTTTCTTGCGACCCTGTCCCACACGGCATCAGCTGTCCCTTCCCTGCCCCACATTGCATCAGCTGTCCTTTCCCAATCCCACTCTGCCTGCCTGCCTGGGACAATTTTGTTCCTGTGACATTGCTGACTCCTAATGATGATGGTGAGGGGCCCACAACGCACCCCTGAGGGCCACTTAAAAAATAACATATATATATACTGTACATAAATACATACCCTGGAGTTTGCTGTTACAGTTGGAAACTTAAAAAAACTTACTGTGTGTCCTTCATCAGAATTACCCCGACATTTTGGAGCACACAACGATAAGGCGTAGGACACAACTATAACTGAAGACTGTTTATAAATCCAAAATCCAAATTTGATGCTAAGCACAAAATATATTCCTTCACCACATAATAATGTACAATTATATTTAATTAATTATTAAATCGACTGTGATTAATAATTATTTGAATTGCACTAAAAACACGTGGACTACAATGAATAATGAAGCACAAATTTAATGAAGGTAATGATCTACGAGGACTCTATGTTGCAGTGGACTACTTGCAGTGACGTCATAGGACTGTTACGATCTTAAGTGTAGGCCTTCATATATAGGAGGTGCTGCTAGGATAAGGTGAACATTCATCATCATAATCTCATCCTTCTCCCTCCTGAGGCAGGGTTGGGTCTGCGGGTTCTAATCCTCCACTCCCGCCTATCCCCCACCAAGTCCCCCTCCACCCCGCACGCTTCCATGTCCCTCGGTGCCACCTGCCCCCACGTCCGTTTTGGTCATCCGCTACCTCTGGTGCCCCAAATTACCTGCAGTCCCACAATGGACCTAATAAGCTCCACCTCTCCCCTCCTCATCACATGCTCATACCACCTCAACCTATTCTCTCTCATCTTTTCAGAAATATTTCCCACCCCCAACCTACCTCTAACGTAATCGCTTCTAATTCTGTCAGATCTTGACACCCCACACATGTAGCGCAGCATTTGCATCTCAGACACTTGCATTTGCTTTTCATGGTTCTTCCTAACTGGCCAACACTGAGCCATACAGCATAGCGGGCCTAACGACGGTTCTGAATACCTTGCCCTTCAACTTTATTGGGATCTGGCGGTTCCACAGGGCCCCACTTGCCTTCCTGCACGTCAGCCATCCTGCATTAATTCTATGGGTCATGTCAGAAGCTCTTTCCTCATTGCTCTGGAAAACTGATCCTAAGAATCGTTTTTTTTTTGTTTTTTGTCTTAACGTAGTGACTGTTTGTTTGCACTCTCTCACATCGACACGATTCATTCTGAAGGCAAAGTGCAGTTAATTTGTTTTATGTATTTTTAATTTATACTGTATTTTGTATTAATCATTTTATATGAAAATTTTTGGGTTGTAGAACGAATCACCTAAGTTTCCATTATTTCTTATGGGGAAATTCGCTTTGATATAAGAGTGCTTTGGATTACAAGCAAGTTTCTGGAACGAATTGTGCTCGCAAATCGAGGTTTCACTGCAATCAGTAAATTCCTAAGTTTATGGTACGTAACATCTACCACAGTTAATTAAAACTGCTCAACATTTATAGCTAAAGCAATACAAATATTTGCATTCCAATTTATGTCCCTCTATTAGAATTTCCTTGTGTGACGAATACCACAATTAACTGTGTGACGATAGTTACAACAGAGTTACGACGAAGACGATACACGATATGAGGAAAAATGAGGCAACTGAGCATGCTCACTTCCTTCTCTGCTTTTCGTGAGCAGGCGCAGTTGCCTCATTTTGCTTGGTATCGTCACTGCCTCCTTAACATCCCCCCTACTCAAAGGTCACTTGAGGTGGTTTTCGATTATGACACTACAAAGCGGTAGAGGGCGCCACTTACGTATACTAGTGATATACGCTTTATGGTGTATTAGAATAGCATATTCTGAATATATTCAGTGATTTTCGTTGAATTTCGGTAGTATTTATCAATGATGTTTTCCATACTGGTAATATCCATGTTTTTAAATTAAATTTATCCAGCATGCAGTTTGAAATATCCCTGATGCCAATTGTTACTCTGAACTTAGGTCAGACACAATGGAACATTATAACCAATATCATCATCATCATCATCACACCCTGGTCCCGCCTATGGCGGGGTCGGGTCTGCGGGTTCTGATCCTCCACTCCCGTTTATCCCCGACCAGGCTCTCATCCACCCCGCATGCCACCATGTCCCTCTGTACCACCTGCTCCCACGTCCGCTTGGGTCTCCCCTACTCCTGATGCCACCCACCACCTGTTGCCCCATAATATACCGCATGAGCTCCTCCCCCTTCGCCTCACTTTCCCATACCACCTCAACCTATATTCTCTCATCTTTTCTGCAATGTCTCCCACCCCCAAGCTGCCTCTAACATACTCATTACAGACTGTCAGCACGCGACACCTCACTCATGAAACGCAGCATTCGCCTCTCGGCCACTTGCATTCTCCTCTGATGGTTCTTCCTTACTGCCCAGCATTCAGATCCATACAGCATGGCGGGCCTAACTACAGTTTTTTAAACCTTACCCTTCACCTTTATTGGGACTCTGCAGTCACACAGCACCCCACTTGCCTATCTCCACTTTAGCCATCCAGCATTGATTCTGTGGGTAACGTCAGAGTCGCAACATTATAACCAACAAAGCATTAATTTACCTGCCAAAATTTCTAATTTGGTTGTGTACTGTGATTTTGGAACAATTTCCATGTAATAAGAGTGAAGGAGGAGCTCATCAGCCGCAATTCTGGAATGCAAGTTGTTGGAAGCACCTGGGGCATCTTAGGATCATTTAGGATTCTTATGGTACACACCGACTTGGAATCAGAATTGATTCAGGCTAGAACCCACAGACCCAATAATGATAATACCATATGATGATAATGATGTAAAATTAATTTTCTCAACATTTTAAAAACATTAAACCGTCAGTTTCTTGTATTACTGCTTGCTTGTAGCATTTTTACTATCCTACGTAAGTAGCGCCACCACTGGTGATCGGCCGCACTAGCTTGTCCAGCGAATCCTTTGTTAAATTTTTCTTTGACTAGGCAGGATGTTAAGGAGGCAGTGGTATCGCATTGCTGCTTCTGTGTCGTCTTCGTGGAAGTTCACCACTAACTCTCTAATGAAGTCTTAGAATGAAACCGATTCCCTGTTGGTTGTATAAATAAGATACTGGTGCGCAGTTGTTTGGAGTTCGACTTCCAACAGCGTAATACCCGACTGACGCTACCACACAGGCGGCTCATGGGGCAGGCAAACCGACGTGGCTGCCTAGGTCGGCAAGTTTCAAAGTGGCGGCTAATTTCAGAGGTGCTTCCCTACCATGCAGTCTATCCGTCATTTAAAAAGTTCAAAGTCCTGGGGATCCCAAACTGCTATAATTGGTGGGGCCTTTTCTAAATGTCTTTCTCCAGGCGCCTTGTTGTAGAGCCATAGAAGTGCATTGGCAATGGTACAAATGCCAAAGGCGCTCGGTCAGTTTCGAACTGCATTAAATTGAATGGGAAGGCGGCCACGGACTCACTTGCCTATGGCGCCTGAAACTTACGAGACGGCCCTGCACTACAATCTGTGGTCTATGATCATTTTTATTTCAAAAGGTATTCATTGTCATTCCTAATGTTGGGTCCACACCAACCGCGCTGCGCCAAACGAGAAATTACCGTGCAGCGCTGGGCTGAGCGATCAGCTTTGACAGCAAACCCCGCAACATTGTGCCAAATGGCGCACCCGCGAACACGATCTACTTGACGTCGGAATGCGCTTGCTCATGGAGTGCGCTTTTATATCAAAGGAACGCGCTTGTTCGTGTGCATGCTATTTGGACGGTTTTCAGACATTTTAAATTTTACATTGTCAATGCAAGGATAAAGACACACGTGCTCCATATGGAAAGGACTGCTCAACCGCAAACACCTTGATAACTTCAGTGCTTTTTGCGCAGTTCTCCCCCATTTGTCGCGGTTTGTGTGAACCCGGTATAAGGTTTCTTTTACATGCAGCTGATGTCGTACACACCACTTCCCGTGCCAAAGCGACGGGAAGGCACACTTGGAAGTTTTCTTAACTTATGGTCATTCACACCTCAATACAGAAGGCATTACATTAAAAAAAAACAACACTAATCTCATGCATAAGAAAAGATGCCTAGTGAAAAAATAAACAATCCCTGAATGGAATCGCGTTTAAAAACTTCCTCATAATTTTCCCTGCTACACATGTAGGGTGAGAACAGCATGAGGAAATACTGCACGCTTCAATGTGCAGGTAGGTGTGCATCAAGGGTCAGAACTTAGGGTCAGCATCCGGACGGGAATAGGCCCCTTAGTTATTGATATTTGATGATGATGTGGGAAGGCTTCAGAAGTCCAAAGAGGATGCACACACGGGCCTACAAGACACTAAAACAGCAATGGAATGATGGGACCAAAAGGTGAACATGAAGACGACAGAGTATCTAGCTTCCATTTGGAGAAGCTAGGGTTTCGTATTGCAAGAGTTTCGTTATTTAGGATCCGATTTCCAGAGCAATGGCTAGATAGACTCCGACATGACCGATAGGATTATTGCAGGACGGATGAAGTAGAGGCAAGCCAGTGGAGTCCTGTGCAACCGCCAGGTCCAAATAAAGTTGAAAGGCTAAGTTTACAGAACGGTCGTTACGCCCGCTATGCTGCATGGTTCAGTGTTGGACAGCTAGGATGAACCATGAAAGGAGGATGCAAGTGGCTGAGATGCGAATGCTGAGCTTCGTGAGTTGGGTGTCACGAACCGACAGAGTCCAAAACGATTACATTACAGGTAGAATGAGAGAAAATCGGCTGAGGTGGTATGGGCATTTGAGGAGGGAAGAAGAGGACTTGTTAGGTCAATTATGAGACTGCGGGTGATTGGGGGCACCACGAGTAGGGAAAGGCCAAAACGTTGGAGAACATGGTGAAGAGGGACATGGATTCATGCGGAGTGGACGATAGGCGGCAGTAGAGGATAAGAAACCGCAGACCTGACCCCGCCACGGGCGGGATAAGGATGAGATTATAATGATTTCTCTGCTACAAGCCTTGTAAAATTTCGAATCACGAGTGAGGTTAAACGATCAAAGCACAGATATAGAAAATAAAGCCAAATGTTACTTAATGCAATAATTCTAGAAACACCATGACGAAAAATGTCAAAATGCTTGAAACGTTATGGCCATGAAAGGCAAAAAACAAACTTCACCAAACCGAACCAGATGAACTTACCTGGCCAAACCTAACATAACCTAATCCTTAGAGTTACGGACAGGATAACTCCGCATTTGATGAATTATCGTCGTACGATGATCTGTTGTGTCCACACCAGTTGACGAAGTGACATTTGAATTGCCTGCAACAGAAGCCAAGTATTTCGGACAGCAGTGATTCTCCAGCCATGGACTAAAGAAGTCTAATTCTAATTGAATACACTGCAAGCAGCCCTGATAGGCCAAATTGGTAGTGGCGAGAATGACTCTCATTCCTAATTTATAACACATTGAACCACCAAGGAACCTGATGCATAACATCTATTCAGCCAAATCTTGCATACCTGCTATACGGCACCTTCTTGCAGAAATTTCCTTAATTGGGAGAATTCCATTGCCGAATGACCCTTGAAAGAAAATACCAATAATACGAGTCTGTTCGTGCCCGGACCTCCTTTAGTTTGAAAGGATGATCTATTCTACTCCTACAGTCTGCCAGGGATAAGCTGCCCCTTGGAGTACCCTCGTATCCTAATTTCAACAGTCTGTGAAAAAGCTTAATGCTATCAGATATCCACCTCTGGCGTAGTGAGTCCCACCCTAGTAAGTCCCAACTTAAGCGATTCCGGATAACTCTCGCGATGTACTTGCGCGATTCCGGAAGGGAATTTTATGTAAAACTCAAGCACTCTATTGGATCACATTGTTCCGCAGCCGGCTGCCTACCAAAGCAGCAAACCCCTATGTTTATTTGTCGTCGGTTTACTGTTCGTAGGGGAACATGTTCGACGCCAGGAGGAGGAGCTTCTGTTTTTTAATATCTAATCCTTTATGACGGATACCTCGCTAGTGAGATTTTTCATGCTAGACCGATGTGCCTAGATCTCCACCAGCACGATAACAACACCTTCGCCTTTCCAGCCGCTCCACCCCAACACCCACCATCCCCAGGACCTCTTCCAATATGTGGAATCCCCAACCCCTCCTGCAGTGGTCCACCGCTGGACGCGCCAATATCTCATACCTGACATCAACTTCATCCCCACACAATCCACAGCTTCCTCTCCAACTGTGATCTTTGCCGTCCAGTTTTGTCTCCAGCTCTTACAAGCTCTTACCTCTCCTTAAGCTTGTTGCCACACAACCTCCGCCTTTTCTTTGCCGCCCTTCCCTCCATACTCTGTCGCCACTGCTCTAAACATCATTCCTTAACTTTGTCCTGTACTAGTCTTTGCATTGTTGTTGCCACCTTTGTTATCCTGTTTCCTCTCTGGTGTTGGTAGACACCTCTTGGTCCAGTATCAAAATTAGGATCACAGACACAGTTAAGCCTACCTAGCACGCTACCGGTTGCGCCGGGTATGATGAAAATAAATTTTAAAATGGCACGAATACAAAAAGCGCTACTGCACACATATGTTGTGGTGATGCAAATTTTACCAGGTGCTGCAGAATCCATTTCCCACCAGCTGATAATTGCATTAACTTCGAAGTAACAATTTTTATTTGTAGGCTGTTGCAGAACAATGAACGTGATAAACCCAATGGTTTTAATTTTCTTGGGCAACCAACATACGACCCCATTATAATATATTAATCGAAGAAAACAACAACCTTGCAATATATACTAAAACAGTTACGGAAATTATTTCACCAGATGTTGGGTCAGCATTCTCAACGTTTGACATATATTTTATATGTCACCAAACAACAACTAACCCAACTACGCAAATATCACTGCAGTCAAATGTAAACTTTTCACAACATTCATTGTCGAGGAAATTTTGACGTTTCCATTATATTACCCAACATTTTTCTAGCTTCACCAACTAATTGGTCTCATCACACCCTTGTCCCGCCTATGGCGGGGTCGGGTCTGCGGGTTCTAATCCTCCACTCCCGTCAATCCCCAACCAGGCCGTCATCCACCCAGCACGCCATCATGTCCCCCTGTACCACCTGCTCCCACGTCCGCTTGCGTCCCCCTACTCCTGGTGCCAC
Organism: Trigoniulus corallinus; assembly: GCA_013389805.1. Lineage (NCBI taxonomy): Eukaryota > Metazoa > Arthropoda > Diplopoda > Spirobolida > Trigoniulidae > Trigoniulus > Trigoniulus corallinus. Next base: position 29,657,117 of record JAAFCE010009126.1, read on the forward strand.
CGACCACCTGTTGCCTCATAATATACCGCATGAGCTCCTCCTCCCCCCTTCGCATCACATGCCCATACCACCTCAACCTATATTCTCTTATTTTCTCCACAATGTCCCCCACCCCCAAGCTGCCTCTAACATACTCGTTGCAGACTCTGTTAGCACGCGACACCCCACTCATGTAACGCAGCATTCGCATTTCGGCCACTTGCATTCTCCTCTCGTGGTTCTTCCTCACTGCCCAGCACTCTGATCCATACAGCATGGCGGGCCTAACTACAGTTTTGTAAACCTTACCTTTCAACTTCATTGGGACCCTGTGGTTACACAGCACCCCGCTTGCCTGTCTCCACTTTAGCCATCCGGCATTGATTCTGTGGGTAACGTCGGAGTCGATTTCCCCATTGCTCTGAATCACTGATCCTAGATACCTAACCTCTTTCACTACTGGTGCTTGTAATGCCCTGTAAGCCCTGTTGAACCTCCTCTTGGGACTGCTCTAGCCTTCCTACATCGTCCACAAACACCAAGCATTGGGGGTACATTCCCCTATTCCTGTCAGCAGATCATCCATTGCCACAGCAAATAGATATGGGCTGAGAGTTGTTGTTGTTGTCGTTTGTGTTTTAGGGCCCATCGACTACAAAAGTCATTAGGGCCCAGAAAGACAATCACCATGGTAGGGGGTGTAAAAGGCCAACCCACCATGATGATAATAAATAAGGTCAAAAGCCCACTAAGGGTAAAAATAGTAAAAGGCAAAAGCCACAAAAATAACTGGGAGTAAATAAAGGCAAAAGCCAAAACAGATAACGCTAAACAGGCAAAAGCCTAAACAGACACAAATAAAGGCAAAAGCCAAAACACATACAGTAAAAAAACGGCAAAGGCCTAGACAGACACTAACATAGAAGGGCAAAAGCCACAACTGACACAAAAAAGGAAAAGGCAAATGCCAAAAAGAAGAATAAAACGAAAGGATGCCAATACGAAAATATTTCCAAGATTAAATGTTGTGAAAGAGGCCAGCCTCTTTCACAAAAACAAGCAAGCTCTCCACCCCCTGGGGGTTATCCCCAAGTGATGTGGAGAGCTCTGGACTGACTCCCAGTCGACATCTAAGTTCACGGTATCTCTCACAGTGGCTAAATATGTGTGCCACTGTGAGAGGCTCCCAACAGGAGTCACACCATGGTTCATCCTCACCCCGTAGTATGTAGGAGTGGGTGAGGAACGTGTGACCAATTTGCAGCCGAGCAAGCACAACCTCCTCCCCCTGCGACTGGCAGCACGAGGACACCCAGTGCACTGGAGTGTCCTTCAGTGTGCGGAGTTTGTTGGTCTCCAAAAACCAGTGGGACCGCCATTGTTCATGGACGGCCCGCTTCACCATCGGGAGAGCGTCAGAGGAGGGGACAGTAGTGTTAGGTACATCTGGCAGGTGGGCTACCTGCTGGGCATGGGCATCTGCCCTCTCATTGCCCATGATGCCGACATGCCCCAGGACCCACATAAACAAAACTGTCTTGCCCTGCTGGCGAATTGTGAGCAGTGAACTCTGCACACCCTGAACGATGGCATGTCTGCTATAGAGGGTGTGCAGCAGCTGGAGGGAGGATAGGGAGTGAGTCGCAACCACAAAGTGTTAGTGATTCAAACGTTGGATGAGTTTCAGTGCCCTGTGCAGAGCGGTGAGCTCTGCAGTTAAGACACTGGTGATGCCTGGAAGGCAGCCCCCTATGAGATGACCAGTTGTAAAGACTGACCAACCCACAGAGATACAATCCTTCGACCCATCCGTGTAAACAAAAACATGGCCCTGATAGGTCAGAGAGGCGTCCAAACTCTTGTTGGTACACCAACCTATCAGTACTGGCTTTCGGGAGGGCCGTGAGCTGATCCTTGATGAAGCCCTACCTTTACCTAGAAGCCACCAGTATTCCCCCATGTCGTCCTCACCCTTGTGGTGGAACCATCATACATATCCTGTATTATTCTGATATGCCCTTCATCCACTCCCTTTCTTCTTAAAACATCCCATACTACCTGTCGTGGGACACTATCATAGGCCTTCTCAACGTCCACAAAGATTGCATGCAGGTCCTTCTTTACTGCTCTATGCTTTTCAACCATTTGTCGTAGAATGAATATGGGTTCCATTGTTGACCTATCAGGCATAAATGCAAACTGGTTTCCTCGTACACTAGTACAATTTCTGAGGTGACATTCTATGACCCTCTCCCACAGCTTCATAGAATGGCTCATTAGCTTAATACCTCTATAGTTCCCACAGTCCTGGGCATCACCTTTGCCCTTGAACAGTGGGACAATCCAATTCTCCCACCATGCAGATGGCATTCGGTCACCACTGGCTATTTTATTGAAAGGCTTCCTCAGCCATGTAATTCCTGTGGTCCCCAAGCTATGCCAGACATCAATGGGAATCTTATCTGGACCTACAGCTTTGTGTCCTTTCATCTTGCAGAGGGCCCTGACTATTTCTTCCCCACTTATCAAGTCCACAGCTACTGTGGTGGCAAGGATATTGTTCATGACCATTTCACTGGGATCTGTGTTTAAGAAATCATTGCAATATTCCTCCCACCCCTTTCTTACTCCTCTGGCTGGAATAAGATCCCACCATCCCCATCCTTGATCGTTATGGCCCTGGTGACATCCTTACTACTTCTATCTCGGGTCTTGGCTAGTTGAAAAACTTCCCGCTTACCTTCTTTAGTCCCCAAGCTTTCATAAACAGCCTCATACGTTTGGTGTTTGGCCTGGGCAATGGTCCTCCTAGCATGCTTCTTTGCCTGTATATACTCTGTCTTTGAACCCTTGTCCCCCATCTCCTGCTACCTATGAAATGCTGCCTTCTTCTGATGAATGGCTGCTTCTACCTCCTCATTCCACCACCAAGTCTGTCTCCCTGGGTATGAGCCTCCTACTCTAGCTGTGCCAAACATAGCCTTTCCACATTGTGTAATCTTCCTGGCCACCCAGTCCCACATGGAATTAGCTGACCCTTCCCAATCCCAGTTGACCTGGCTAATAATCTCCTGCTGGAATTCATGTGCATTTGGTGGCAACTTCTACCACCCAATGATTGGTTCACCTTTCCATGGGTGGGTCCTAGCTGCACCCCTCAAATTTACCTCCATCATGAGTAACTTATGCCCACTTTCCTTATGGAAATCCACACTGGGGAGTGCCCAGCAATCACAAATCTTGGGCCTATGCAGCATCTTAACCATAAAGAAATCAATCTGCGACCTCCCCAGGGGTGACTGAAAGGTGATGAGGTGCTTTTCCCTCTTCTGAAACCACAAATTAGCCAATGCAAGGCCATGTGCTTGTGCTATATCAAGGACTTTTTTTGTCCCTCTGCTGTGAGTTGGCCATACCCCTGTGGTGGGGTGTTCAGTGTGATGCCAAATATAATTTTGGCTGACGTTGTATAGTCTTAAACGTTTTTTACTTTGATACACGTTGTAGACTCAAACTCCAATTAAAAACAGCTAATAACTTTTTAATAAATGATTCTTGAACTAACTGTATCAATTAATTAATAGAATTATAGATGAGAATGAATAATCAAACAAACACCAAAAGTTGTACCCTACCAGCTCAACTGCTTCACTTCCTAACTCACCATATGAAAACGACAACTTCTGGAAAAACTGTTTCTTCCTTTTTTCAATTCAAAATTAGAATAGAAAATGCATGCAATTAGAACGTGCACCATGCACATGTGCAAGTCAACAAATGCATGTGCAAAATGCATTTGTAGTGACTGCCTCATAATGGCTCACTACATTACCCCCTTGCTAGAAAAAAGAAGAAACAAGTGGTGTAGTGAAATGTACCCGTGCACGAGAACGTGTAAGCATAGAAGGTGAAGATGACTGTTGAGTTGTAGTAGTAGTGTCATCCATGGAAAAATCCTCGATATCTTGGGTAGAGAAAAAGGCTGGCTTTAAATGGTCAAGTGAAACCTTATCATGCTTCCTACGAACATCCATGGAGTAATATTTATCGAAACGCTCCAAAATTTTAAAGGGGCCATTATATGGCTGAACTAGTGGATTGCCCAACTTTCCCTGACGAACAAATACATGCGTCGCTTCATCCATCTTGGAAAATCGAAAAAATAGGTTTCGCGGAAGACTGACGTGGGGGTGTATAAAGGACAGCCTTCATATTAGCATGCCGCCTATCGACAAAATCATCATGAGGAAGATGACTCCTTTCAGGTGGGAAGTAGTCGCCTGGCAGACGTCGAGTTTGGCCATACACTGCATCTGCCGGTGTAGACTGCAAATCTTCTTTAAATGAACACCTCAGCCCCACGATATAACTGGAAGGTGATCATACCAATGAATAGAATCAGCCATTGCTTTCAAAGCTGCTTTCAGCTGCCGATGAAAGCGCTCGATCATCCCATTTGATGACAGATGATAGAACGTCGTTCATATATGTTGAATCCCTAAAGCATCGCAGAGATGTGTAAATAATAACGAATCAAACTGGCGACCTTCATCAGTGGTAATAGTCGATGGAATACCAAAACGGGAAATCCAATTAGCTATTAATGCCGAAGGCACTGTTGAGGCAGTAGTGTCGGGTATTGGAACTGCTTAGGGCCAGCGTGTAAACCTGTCGATGCAAGTAAGTATATAACATTGACCATGCGATGGTGGGAGAGGACCAACCAAGTCAATTTGTAACTTATCAAAGCGAGTGGATGGAGGTTTGCAAACTCCAATGGGCAAAGATGCATGCCAATGTATCTTGCTCTTTTGACAAGGAATACAAGAACGAACCCAATCTTCCACATCCTTATTGAGAGATGGCCAAACATAACGATCCGCAACCAAATGACGAGTAGCTGCTACACCAGGATGAGATAACTGATGAAGTTTGTCAAACACAAGATGACGAAGAGAATACAGTACAATAGGTCGAGGCTTAGAAGTGGAAATATCACACCATAAACTAATGCGAGCACTTGATATAGGAACCGGTTGAATCTTCAAAGATTCCAGACATTCTCTCAACACCTGTAAATCAACATCGGCATCCTGTGCATCTCTGAACTTGTCCACTGCAATGGGATCTGTAGAAACTTCAACAACATGAAGATCTGACCTGGAAAGCGAATCGGCAACTACATTCGATGCTCCATCAATGTGTCAAATGTCAGTAGTAAGAGCAGCGATGACATCAAGATGTTGTGCTTCCCTAGGAGAATGGCGATCGATACTAGTTAATATAGAATGAATTAGCAGTTTATGGTCGGTATACATGATGAACTGTCGACCTTCCAAAAAGTAGAGAAAATGCTTGATCACTAGATAACTTGCCAACAATTCCCATCCAAAAGCACTATATCTTGATTCTGGTGGTTTGAATTTCTTCGAGAAGAAACCTAAGGGTCTCCATTCACCACCAACACACAGCTGGAGGACTGCTCCTACAGCTACATTGGAAGCTCCTACAGCTACAGCTATAATGCCACTTCAGAGTCAGGGTTAGGATCTGGATGTACCAACATTACAGCTTTGGCCAAGGCATTTTTGACGTTCCTGAATGCATTATCAGATGACTCAGACAACAGAATTGCTGCATTTTTAGGAGCTCTGCCAACAAACAAATCATTAAGTGGTTGCAAAAGCTCGGCACACTTTGGGACAAAATGGTGAAAGAAATTCACCAATCCTAAAAAACGGCGAAGTGAGCGTTGTGATTCCGGTTGTGGAAAATTTTGAATGCCCTGTACTTTCAGTGGCAAAGGGATAATGCCATCTGAAGTTATCCTATGTCCAAGAAAATCCAATGATGATGCCCCAAACACGCACTTTGAAAGGTTCACTGTTAAGCCAAATTGATGCAACCTTTCAAAACTCGTCGAAGATGCTACTTATGGACTTCATCATTAGCACTTGCAACCAAAGAGTCATCAATATAGTTAAACACAAAGGGCAAGTCTCCCAAAACAGAGTCCATAAATCGCTGGAATGTCTGGGCGGCATTCCTTAACCCGAATGGCATTCTCAAATACTCAAATAATCCAAAAGGTGTAATAACTGCTGTTTTCGGTATATCATCTGAAGCAATTGGTATTTGATCGTATGCCTTTGTTAAATCCAATTTAGAAAAAACTTTGGTCCCATGGAGTTGAACTCCATAAGGGTAGCGATCTGGAATAGTCCGTGCATTAAGAGCCCTAAAATCCCCTACGATCCTCCAAGAATCTTCTTTGGGGACGATATGCAATGGACTTGACCATGGACTCGCAGATCGTCTGACATAACCCATTTCCTGCAACGTCTGGAATTCCTTTTGGGCAACTTTAGTACGTGTTGGATCCAAGCGCCTCATCCGAGAATACACTGTTGGACCATGTGAAGTCACGATGTGGTGGCAAACACTGCGAGGTACTGCAACAGAAGCAGATTTTGGAATGGTAATATCACGGAATTCTTCAAGCAACGCTTTGTAAGGTTCACTAATGCCTGGCACTATACTCGATAAACGTTGGTACTGAACTGGATGACTAATCCTAATTCCTGATATCTTCAGCCCAGTGATGTGATCACATAACATATGCCTGCCAACATCAACAACCAAGTTGAAGTTAGTGAGGAAATCTACCCCCAATATGGCATGCAAAACTTCAGCTATTACAAAGTTCCATGGAAAGGATCGGCATAATCCCAATTCCAAGCAGAGTCGGCATGTCCCAAAGGTCTGTATTGGGGATTTATTTGCTGCATAAAGTAACAGATCCTTAGGCTTTAAAGATGCAGAATTAACTTTTGAGCGTGGAATAATACTAATTTCAGCCCCTGTGTCAACCAGAAATATGAATTGCATCACATTATCGTTTACATAAAAGAGACGACTTATATTCTGGCCCTCACCACTCCTCATCTCTAAGAATGATGGGTCCTGTCGTTTTCTGTTGAATATGGATAGGGTTCACGGCATTTATTGGCTTTGTCGCCAAAAGTGGAATGGTACCAGCACCAATTTGCATGAGACTTACTGGTACCTCTGTTATTTTTTCGTTGCCGGGACTGTGACCGAGGGTGCCTTATAGGTCTCCAATGTTGTGTACTCTGCTTTTGCATTGACAACAAGGAATCCAGTTTAGAAGTAAGATCATCCACCCAAGATGTGAGGCATTTGATGACATCATAGTCCAGTGAGTTTGTAGCATCAGCACTAGGCCGGATGCAGTAGAAGAAATAGCTGAAATACTCTCTGGCAGGATAAATGCAGGGTCAATAACAACCAACATTTTATCCACCATCTCAGCTAACTTTTCGGTGGGGGTATTCACATCCACTGTAGCCAAAACTACTCGAACCTGATGAGGCATCCTTTACATGAAAAGCTCTCGAACAATAGATGCATTCCCTGGAGATGTTGATGTATCTCCAGCAAGTTGCTGCATCCTCCTTAAAAGTTGGGAGGGCTTCTTATCCCCCAGTTGCTGATTAGTAACTGATGCAGCTTCTGTTGTTGGGATAGCAAACTTTGCTGGGTGATGGCTAACTTCAAGGTCTCATATGCATTCGTGGTTGGGGGTCGTAACACAAAATCACGGACATCCAAGATGATCTCCGGTGGTAGTGTCTATGGTGAGGTAGAATTTTCTGGCATCTGATTTTATATGGTAGACCTTAAAACGATACTCAATAGTAGAAAACCAGATTTCTGGGTCATGTCCCCAGAAAGCTGGAAGCTTGAGCAGTTTGCAATTTTGTTGTGATATGTTAATGGAGGGGTCTTCATCACCTGAAGAAGGTTGATTTGGAACTGAAGTTAATTCCTCAGAGGTCAAAAACATTGTAATAAATATCACCAATAAGAAATAAAAGCTCTTATATTTGATATGCACAAGTGTCCAAATATGTTATTTTTTAAAAAAAAAAAAAAAAACGGAGTGTGTCACCAGAGTCCACTGACTGAAAAATTCCACATACCTCCTTGATCACCTCCAAAACTGCACACGTTGGTTAAATAAATTGTAATAAACCCACTGGAGGGGATCATGTCTGGGTCACCAATTGTGGCAGGGTGTTCACTGTGATGCCAAATATATTTTGGCTGACGTTGTATAAAGTCTTAAACGTTTTTTTACTTTGATACACATTGTAGATTCAAGCTCCAATTAAAAACAACTAATAACTTTTTCATAAACGATTCTTGAACTAACTGTATCAATTAATTAATAGAATTATAGATGAGAATGAATAATCAATCAAACACCAAAAGTTGTACCCTACCAGCTCAAATGCTTCACTTCCTAACTCACCATACGAAAATGACAACTTCTGGAAAAACTGTTTCTTCTTTTTTTCAATTCAAAATTAGAATTGAAAATGCATGCAATTAGAACGTGAACCACGCACACATGCAAGTCAACAAATGCCAACATGGCCATTAAAGTCCCCTCCAATAATCAGACGATCAGATCCATTTCCCTGTCTAATTCTGTTATTTACTGACTGTACCACCTCATCAAAATCCCACCAAAAATCCCATTTGGTGGCATCATCACATCCTGCTTGGGGAGCATAAGCACTGATGAGGTGGAGCCCAATACCCTGCCATACTACAGTAACTGAAATGATCCTGCTATTGATTCGATGAACAGCTGTGACCCCCTGCTGCAATTCCCAACTCAATACAATACCCACCCCATTATGCCCTTCCTCACTACCTGTGTAGAGTAATTTGAATCCCTCACCAGTGCCTGTGATCGGTTCCCCTTCCATCGCGTTTCTTGGAGGAATGCAACACTAACCCTTCCATGTTTCAGGGTGTTTACGAATTCCCCTGTTTTTCCTGTAAGGGTCCCCACATTCCACATCCCTAACCGTAGCCTAGCCCCTCATAATCAGTGGGATGGCTCTGGCTGGGGACTCCCCAGCCAGATGCCCAGAACCCACAGCAACAGTGACAGGGCTACCTGTGGAAGGGGGGGTGCCGTCCTACCCAACAGGAGACACTCAATAATTTTTTCATCTTCATCTTGTGAGCAGAGGTCCCACATTCACATGACAATTCACCCTTCAAACCCTGCACTGTAGATAAGCAGTCCTAGGACTGCATAACCACATTGGTCTATGTTAGAAAAAACCAGCTTGCTATGATCATCCGAATGGACCTATATAATGAATGAGTTGTATTTACCAGAACCCAGTGGACTCTCAGGGGGAGGAAGAAAGTTTGGAGATGCACTGTACCAGGGAATGGACACCCAGCTCAAATCCAATCCCAAGAGGAAGGGTTTGCCCCTTTGCAGATGCCATATTGTAACTGTGATCCAGGAACCATGATGCAATACACCCTCCTCCCCCCACACACTGCAGATTACTAATTTTCTAATTCTAATAGGATAAGCCAAATTGGCAGTGGAGAGAATGACTCTCAATCCATAATTTCTAACCCATGGAAAACCGCTTAGAACCTTAAGCATAGCATCTATTCTGCTATATATTGCCTACCAGCTATAATGGCACCTTCCTGCAGAAAGTTCCTCACATTATCCTCACCGAGAGGATTAGAATGACCCTTGGTAAAAACCAGTACCACGAGTCCTTCGATGTCCTGATCTCCTTCAATTTGAATGGGATAAGCTCTCTCCCTAAGGCCTTTTTCACACGCAGCATTAGCTACCGCACAATTTTGTAATGCACGTTGGGGAACACAGAAGGCTGTTTTACAAGGCGCTTTTACATGGAAAAGCACAATTTTGGCTAACGCACGTAGCAACGCACGATACGAGAGTTCAGTGATTTTATAACGTAAAGGCACGTTTACACGGTTCACTTTTTGCGATCATCCTTGATGATTCCCTCAAAGTGACGGTCAAGTGAACCGTGTAAACAGGAAATCATCCAAAGTGATCACCCAGGATGACAGATGAACTAAGTTGAATCGGGTTCAACTTTTCGATCACTTTGGATGATTGACTGGGGTAAGACAGCGGTTAAATTCCCACACATGAGTGTGAATTTCACTCATGGATGTGAATTTTCAGACATTTACACTTAAGTAAGTGAATGACACGCTTTACTCTGGATGATCCGTGTAAACACAAAGTGATTTCACTTTTTGAGTGAAACAACGAGGGAAACCATTAAAAGTGAATCATGTAAACGCGCCTTTAGCATGCACTTTGAAATAAAGGAACCCAATTGACCTTTTCATATCACGACACGTTTTCACTGTAGGTTTTCATTTTTTGAAAGAGGGAATAGTGTTACAGAGAAGCCACAACGTAGGTGGTCCACCTCAAAATCGCTTTCATGTGAAATGTTGTAATGCAGTGCTAAACGCAACGTTAATTGCTGCATGTGAAGGAGACCTAAGGCCTCTTCCCCAACAGGCGTTACAAAATCGCGCGGGAGCTAAACGCTGCATGTGAAAGAGGACTTCGGGTCTAAACGATATCAGAAGAGCGATAGACAAGGTAGGGCTAAAGATAAACATGAAAGAGGACAGAGTATTTAGGTTTCACTTGGGAAGGTCAGAAAAATAACGGTGACGTACGTTCGAGGGGGAACTGGTGAAAAAGGTGCAAGACGTAAAGTTCTTATGATTAACGTTTGAAAGCTATGTGGACTGATTAGGAATAATGGGTACTGCGAATACCCAAAATCGTCGTAACAGAGTAGTGTCTGTGCAGACTGCATCAGAACTGCTTGGTGCGTGGGTTTTGGTTTGTTGGTGTTTTAAGGCTCTTCAGCTACGTCATTAGAGGGCCATCCACTACGTAGTTCTAATGCAGGGAGTAGTCGCCCCATCCATCACCCCAGAAGTACCTGGGGTGGGAGCCAAGGACCTCCTCTCCGACTACAGCATCATGAGGTTGTGGAATATTCATTTCTCCTTTCCTTAACCTCCCAACCACCCAACAGTTTAGTCGAATTCCAGACGGTCCCTCAACAAAGGCTGCCAAACCACAACTATACCATCTCCTAACTGCCCAGGATGCCTTTTAAACCTAAAATAAATCGAGCTTTAATTCTTCAATTGCTGTTGTTTCTCAATCAATATTCGTTGTCTCCTTTGGCAAGGTGGGGTATTCAATTTTCTTATTGAAATAGGAACACCATACGAGTGGACTATTTGACTGCATTTTAACAACCCCAACACCTATTAAAAATCCGTCTAACGTCATTTTGGAAAAATTCCTTTTTCACAAACGCCATACGCGAATCTGAATATAAAGCTACCAAATCTAAGCTTACAAGCATTTTATTTCGTGTGCGTGCATTTATTACTTCTACTGTATGTTAGTCGGCGGCATGGATGGAGACTAGAGTTTCCAATCCGAATATTTGAATATTCGATATCCGGATATATTCGGCCTGTTTGCGAGTATTTGATATTCGAATAATATTCGGCAAAAATTTAGGGTCATTTGTAATTAAATATTTTGCAAATGTCGACATTATATAATGAATTCAGCAGTGAGTGCAGTCGATGGTTTGATGTATAGCTCATTTACCTAGATTTTCCAGAAATATTACTGACTTATTCATCCATGTGATAGGGTTAGGGGCTATCCGCTAACTGCTTGTATATGTAAATTACGTTCTCAACAAATATGAGATATTTTAATTTTTACTTCCACCTGCACACTGGGCGATCCTTTGACTACTAACAAAATAAGTGTACTCCATCATTTGGTAGAGTTCAGTTTTATTGCTAATATCTTTCTTGACACATCATTGCTGAAATTTCATGGAACATTAAAATTGAGCTATCCTAATTTTTCAGGTAAGTGACGCATAATAAATATCATCATCATACCTGTATCCCGCCTGTAGCAGGGTCGGGTCTACATGCTCTAGCCCCACACATTATCATATAGTTATGAGCAAGCTGTTCCCACGTTTCTCCCTCCCCCGGGTGATTCCAACCACCCGCATTCCTGTAATGGACCTAACGAGCTCCTCCTCCCCGCAACTCATTACATGTCCATACCACCTCAATCTACTCTCCTTCATTTTTTCCGCATTGTCCCCTACCCCCAAGCTACTCCTAATATACTTGTTCCTAATTTTATCAGCTCTTGACACCCCACTCATGTACCACAGCGTTTGCATCTCAGCTACTTGCATTCTATTTTTTACATGGCTCTTCCTCACTGCCCAACACTCTGCTCCATATAGCATAGCAGGCCTAACTAACCACTGCCTTATAAAACATGCTTTTCAACTTTATTATAGTTATGGTTTGAGACACTTAATGCTTTTTCATTTTTCAAATTAAAATATTGTATGCATCTAACTGTCTGCATGTCTATTGTCTGCATCTAACTGCTTGTCGGCGTCAACCGTCCGTGTCTGATTGCAATACTGTATCGCTGTCTGCCTTATCTTTCTGTCCGTTTCTCTCTGTGTCTGCATGCATCGCTGTCTATCTTTACGTCTAACGGTAAATCTGTCTCTCTGGCCTCCAAGTCATCAATTCTTTCAGGATCAAATCTGCAAGCTCGTTACCAAGGAGAGCTATACTAGGATACAGTCTGTAATTTAAATAGTGGAACGAGTTTGAAATTAATATCTTACTCCAAGGCATATATCAATCCAGCACTGGAAGCAAGGGACAAAAAAAAGTTTTAATATTGTGACATTCCAAACTGAAAATGAATTTGACAGCATCAAATTTTTGAAGACACGCTGCTTTCGATTTCTGTTGACAATCAAATATTTCACAACATCCAAAATTAAACGACGACCTTCAACAGTACTTTGAACAGAAATCTGAATGCCTGTTTTGTTGAAAAAAAAAATGAATTGAAATGAGTGAAATGCACTGACTACAAAAGAATACAAAAAAAACAATCGATAATACAGCTAGCTCATATCACAATTTAAGAATATGAATGCCGCCTTCATTTAAAGGAGATATACTCATGAGGATGGTCACTTTTGAAAGGCTTTCAATTACCGGAGGCAAAAAGAATTAAAAATGCCTATTAAATTTCTACGTAAAACGGTTAATTTATCATTGAATCAAGCACGTTAACGGAAGCCAAAAATTGAGTAGTTGACTCTTGTGAATAGCATGCTACACGAATTCAGAAAATGCAAAAACGACAGCAATTATCAATCACAATCTAATTGCTAATCACTGTAGCGTTAATTTCCTGTTCTGCTCCATCTGAACTAAACAACGCTCCTGTTTTGTACTGTATATTACCTCAACCACGCATTAATAAATACCCTCTTATCTCAAAATCTGATTTCTAAATTTCGGTACCAATATTTTGTAAGTTCACCAGTGAATAACTTCGCTGTATTTAATTAAACGCGATAGAGCGAACAAACCGCTCGGTTAGAACGCTTCCCTCCTTGAACTACTCGTGGCAGGATCGATCCTAGCAGAAATACGCACCTTCTTTCGAGCAAGAGTAAAGCCAAAAGTGAATTATCTCTAAGCCGGGCAGAAAAAAGCATGGCCCCATGAGACGTGTACGTTGTCAGTTACAACATATCAGTCACCTGTAGATCAAAGAACCCTGTCTAGCAAATTCTAACCCGTTTCCCGCCTATGGCAGGGTCGGGTGCCCATCTTGTCTTCTGAATGGACACAAGGGCGATATATTAGCCATTATTTTTCCGCAGCCGGTTTCCGACCAAAACTGCAACCCCTAATGCTTATTTATCTTCAGTCTACTGCTCATTGCTTTTGGGGAATTCCACTGAGGCCAGAGGGCGAACTCCTGCACCTGGAAATTTTGCCTCATCTACTCGTTGCGTAGTAGAGAGGGTTCTTTCTTTTACGTGCAAATGACATCGTACACCAACACAGGACCTCGGCTTTACTTCTCAGCCGAAAGAAGGCACACTCGCGGTCTCTCTCTCTCGCCGAAAAGAAGCCAACCCACCTCGGTCCAGTATCGAATATGGAACTACTGATGCAGCTGCCGAGCGTGCTAACCACTACACCACCGAGGGGGTCCCAAAGAACCCTGTCTATATGGTGTAAAACACGCTTGTAGGTCGCCAAAATTTCCAGAGTAAAAGAATGGAGGAAGTGTCCAACTAAGGATATATGCCGACTCTTAATAAGTATGCACCACCGTTTTGCATTCAAGGAGTCCATGGTTGCAGGTTGAATCCTGGCTGGCTGATGGCGTTGAATCGGGCGACGAGAAGGTAAAAAGAGCCCCTTCCATTAGGTGACAATATACTGTAGCTTCGGCCTACTCTGATTAGTAGTGACACCTTCTTCGCCAGTGTATTTTCGATTCCAACGGAGCAAACGGATACCCGACTGACGGGAACAAGATTTGAAATAACGGGGATTGATTCTTTTACGAGCTAGTGACATCTTACAAGTACTATCCATTGAAGACTCCAGATATGAACCAGTAGTCATGAATTCTCCCACATTGCCACCGAAACACCAGCACGCTTCAGAGGAAAGCTAAAACAGTTGGGAAGCGTTGAAATTTTGAGTTACCACTATTACAGTAGTTTTACAAAAGCGATCAATGGTCCCGTGAGTTCCATGAGCCATAGACCTTAAGTCCATAAACAGTCATCAACATCCGCAATAAACGTTTTCCCGCTTACGACAGGGTCAGGTTCCCCACTTATGTTCCGTCAGGATACACTGGCGATCTATTGAATGGTGAGAGGTGTGACAATAAAGTAATAAGACTGATTTCTTTAATGAAATTTGTGAAACCCAAAGAGCCCTTACTCTCAAGAGAGTTAACTCTTGCACTGCTATGAGTAGAGTTTCCAAATATTCCGCTTCATCAACTATTCGAATATCGAATAATAAAATTCAAACTACAGTAAGTCCTCAACTTACGCGATTAATTGGTTCCAGAGGTTTTCGCGTAAGTCGAGGAAAGCACTATATTTAGCATTTTTGACAAAAAATATTTCAGTTTTAAACGTTAGGTGAAAGTCAAATAGCTCTATCTAGATAACCACCTGGTATCTAGGTAACCACCCTGGCTCCCAGCTCTATCTAGGTAACCACCCGATATATAGTCAATGTCTAGTGATTTCATGTTTTGGAAATGACTGAAGACAGTCTATGTGCTCAGCTTCGGTAATAAAAGCCACTGGGTGTCTGCACACTTGAAACAAGGAGTCGAATAGACAAAACTGATTGACAACCACATATCACACAGACTGCCATCAGTGCTGTAAGTGAGAATACTGTGAAATAAGTTTTCTAGTACAGTTTTACTTGATATATGCATTGGTCCTTTTGACAATCCATGTCAAATACAGTCAAATATCCCATATTTGTTGAGAACCCGTATCAGTACTAACTGGGGTTGCATTGCTTAACTTCAGTGATGAGACGAGAACTGGTGTGCCCAATGCAACAAGCCACTCTAAGGGTATGGTAATGTGTGGGGTGGACAGGAGCCCGGTGGGAGTTGATGGGAGTGGACAGCTAGAAACCACACACCCGATCTGGCTACAGGTTGCATAAGGGTATTACGATGAAGGCTATATATTAAAAAATCTTTTTCTTAGGCCCCAAGATTAAACAATACAGGCTGCACGTGATGCTCATCACAAAACTTGATAAAATTAGCAAGTGTTGGAGGAATTTTAACGACGAGTTGAGTCCCTCTGTCGAATTCCTGCTTGTATGTAGGAACAGCTTCTCCGCAAATTTTTTTCTAGTATAGTATAACCTCCCTCACCTGACCAGTCACTGTTCCAAGCAAAACCGGTCAACATATGGAGGTGTTCAACATCTGGAGGTAACATAAAATTATAAATGTACATTTGTACATATTTAATAAAAGAACAGATCAGAAGAAATCATGTAGGTTTCATGAGCATACAGTATAAATAACATACATTTATGTACAGTATGTATGTAAAAATATTGTGAGAATTAACATGGATGTACAGTATATTATGTGGATTTAAAGAAACCTTTTATTGCACTTTGTTTTGAGGACTTGGATGCGGCATTCACTTGCTCGATTTCTTTCTGAAGATCAAATGCCTTTTCTAGTAAGCTTCCAGAGGTGCCTGCTGCAAAGCACACTATTTCTTTAATATAGAGTGATGCTTGTTGAACAGTGACATTTTGAAAATTCTCTTGCTCTTCCTCAGATTCCTCACTCTCTTCCTCTGTTTCTTTTGAACTGATTACAGAAAGCAGTATGCTCTCAGTATCGCTACCAAGGCTCTCATGCAGCTCCACACTGCTCTCATATTGCATAATTTCATTAACACTGACCAACTCCATGTTCAATAGTTGTTCATCAGTGGGAACAATATCCACTTCAGCAACGTTGGGGTTGTCCATTGGTACACCACACTGTTGAAAACATTTGGCAATGGTGATATTGGAAACGCATTGCCAGGCTGATGCGACCCACCGAATGCAGTCTAGAATAGTGATCGACTTACTAAACTCCACGACCTTTTGGCAGTCTTCAGCATTTGCAATTAACATGTTGAGCAACTGTTGTCAGCTTCATTGTTTGGATTATCCCTCGATCAAGAGGTTGCACCTCTGATGTTAAGTTAGGGGGTAGATGCAGCAGCCAAACATTTGTGAGCTCAATGGGTCCATGACTAGTAGCATTTTCAACCAAAATGACAATTTTGCACTGGAAGGATTTTTGGATTCACGTTATTATGCTTGAATGCTCTAGGACGTTCAGCATGACCAATGACTAGAGGTTGTAGTTTTTTGCCCAAGGCACTACAGCAGAGAAGGACAGTTATCCGTTCCTTAGCTTGTTTGCCACCCTTGCACCGATCGCCTTTCTGAACAAGGGAATGGATTGCAAGCTGTCTGTAAAACACAGCCATTTCGATGCCATTAAAAATATCTGTCAGATTGTAATCTGCAATCAACGTAGGCAGCTTTGATTTCCAGTCATCAGCAGCAACAAGATTCACATCAGCTGACTCGCCACTTAAAGAACAACATTGAATGTTATTCCGCAGTTTGAACTTTTCCAGCCAACCATTACTGG
Organism: Trigoniulus corallinus; assembly: GCA_013389805.1. Lineage (NCBI taxonomy): Eukaryota > Metazoa > Arthropoda > Diplopoda > Spirobolida > Trigoniulidae > Trigoniulus > Trigoniulus corallinus. The sequence goes on from JAAFCE010009126.1 coordinate 29,674,110, forward strand.
CAGTGAAATCGTCACGTCCCAGTGCTTGGGCGACTACTTTTGCTTTTTCCTGAAGCAGTGGCCCAGTTAAAGGAATGTTCTTGGATCGACAACTTGAGAAAAACTGAAAAACTTTTTGATCCAAATCATCAGCCACAATCCTTTTCCTTCTGCTAGAACAATTTTCATTAAATGCTTTCAAAATTTTGTCCCTTGCCTTCCCTGCCTTTACTTGGTCCAGAACTTCCACCTTCTTTTCTATCGTTAGCTCCACTGTTTTTCGCTTTGACATAATGTTACATACACTCGTTCACTTTGACAACAAGATGCATGGTGAAAAGGGTTTTCCCCTATGAGTGTCTGGTAGATGAAAAGGGTTTCCCCTATGAGCGACTGGTAGAGTGGATTTTGTACACAGCTGGCCGATTGGAGCATGATTGCACCAAAATGGTCAACATAGAGAGGTGATGATGACTGTTGTGCCAACTGTAGGTGGTCAGTGGTCAATATCCAGAGGTGGTCAACATATGGAGTGTGCCCACAATGGTATGCCTGTGGGAGCATTTTGGTTCCAATGATTCATGGTCAAGATAAAGAGGTGGTCAACATATGGAGGTGGTCAACTTAGGAGGTTATACTGTATCTCCATTGACTCCTATGTAGAGGTACTGATGACACTAAAGCAACTCATTAAAGAGATTGCAGTTAGCACATATGATGACGTTACAACGGATATAACGCAAAAATCAGAAACTGTGCATGCTCACGAAAAGCAGTACAAACGACTATAAAGTACATATCGCCCAATTTTGCTCCTATCATCATTGCATATGATCGCCGCAATCTCTCTATTAAGTTATGGTTTTAATGCCTCTCTAGGCAGAATGCCTTTCTAGTATGACTCGGGGCTATAATTCCCTCTAATTGTTCATATAAGCTACAGGATGTAAATGTAGGGTCATGCAATTGGCGTGTGGTGTGCAGGAAGTTCAATCATTGCACAATTTCAGTGTCATAAAAATCATTGTGGGGTAACACTACTGAGCAGCTTAGAGAGAATTATGCCAAATCTCTAACCACATGCAGCGTATCATATTGAAATCTGAATCGAGAGGTTAAAGTGGGCATACCAACAGAACAACTTCCATATTAGGGTCTCGTTCAGATGGCGATGTTTTGATGTTTCTCCATATACCGGATTTTAACGAAGGCTGTGTGAGGAAATACCATATTCGAGAAAAATGTTTTCCTGTAAACTGATCAAATTTGCCACTGTGATTGATAAACCTCAAAATGATATTATCGAATACACGAAGCTATTGTGCTGTTTACATGAACAAAATGGAGGATTGATTCTCAATTTCCATTGAACTTTTCATTTCGCTTATAAAAGAACGAGAAAATTCCGGGAAATCATTTGACAATTATAAAAATAAAGTTGCATCACAAAATTTATGGAAAGAAATTTCAGCGAAAGATTATCCACACATTTAGACGTGGGATGGCTGGTGTACCCGCCTATACATGGATCTATGATGACGACTGTCAGTTGCCAGACCACCTGTGCTTCGCTGAATTATAGCCCTCTATATGTTAAAAATTTGTTTTGAATAGTCGCGACGTGAAACTCTGTCTCATATTCGATAAAATCGCATACGACAAAATACTGAATCGAATAGGTTGCCGTGTGAACCACGCCGAATGGTTCGTGACTAATTCCAGGGATACAAGGAAGATTTTACCAATTTACTATCCGATATGGAGATAGATCTTCCTGTCTTCAAACTTTAATCCCAGGTGAAACAATCACATTTGATGATCAACTAATGTTCTATACCACAAGAGCTGTTCTCCAGGCATTTTTGGGCGGCGAACCATTATTAACACAACTAAAATGCACAACCAAATCAGTATAACCTTGGTAGGTAAATTAATGCACTTAAATGTAATAACTCCTCCATTAACCTGCCAGTAGCATGTAAAGAATCAGCGTTTACTCAACGCTGTTTGGGACCATACACAAAGAATTAATTCATCATCATATTCCTATCCCGGCTGCGGCAGGGTCGGGTCTGCGGGTCCACTGAACATGCTCAGACTGGGGGCACCCCAGCCACGCGTCTGAAACCCGAAGGAAATATTGGCTGAATTGTCTGTGGGGGGATGCCGGCCTACCCCACTGTTCCAACACTGCATTATACAACCAAATTAGAAATTTTTGGCAGGTAAATTAATGCTTTGTTTGGTTATAATATTGCATGGTGTCTGACCTATTGCACAATAACTTTAATGCAACAGGAGTCAGGCTGACGCCCACACAAAGAATTAATTATAAAGCATAAATTCTTGATCATTTATGTTTATCGTCTGCAAAGTAGAATGAAATGACCTAAATAATCCGCATGACAGTTTAGTTATGCGTGCTATAGCTTAATTTGTTTAATAATAATAAATGCAACAATGAGCTAACATAATACCATCAGATTAGTAAAAGGTTAAAGACCTACGAGTTTATACTGCGTACTAAAAATAAACTGTATATAATTGAGACGTCTGCCAAACCGAATTTAAACCCGTCTGCTTGAGAACAGTCACCAGCAGTAGCTAATGTCTACAAATCCAGGAATCCGATGAGTATATAGTTTAGGGAGCCCTTCTGAGATACTGTATTTTGGATATGGTATCACATGAAAGTAGAAAACTTTTGGGCAAATTGAAATTCCTGCTACCGACTTCGCCTCCAGTTTATGATCAGATACTGTGTGCTTGATGTACAGAATACAGTATTATAATTGTTTCAAATGAAATACTTCTTTTCTACTTATACAGTAATACGCACCGGATAAATTTCTTGGATGGTTACCATTGGGCAGGGTAACAATTCTAGTTCCACTGTGATCACGACAGGGACGGGTAGTGTACACGTTTGAGTAACTGCAAGTGAGAATGCATACGAGATCTACTGGAGTGTAAACTTGGTCTCCTGTGGTGTGTACGACATCCATTGCACGTGAGAGACCCTTCTAAAAAGGAGTACAACTACTAGCCCTTTTCCCGCTAGTAGCTGGGACGGGTACATTACTTTTTCTCATTAAGAAATGTGGGCTATCTGTTGAAAGGCATTTCTACACGGCATGCTGCCAGCCGAATGCTGCACCCTTATCGTCGGACTATCTTCTTCATGGGGACATGCAACCCTACGCGTTGCATGTTGACCGGGACTAGCGTCTCGCCTAAAAGAAGCCAATCCACATCGATCCAGTATCGAACGAGGAACCAATCGCAGTATTCCAATATGCTAACTATGTGCCAATGAGATGTTTAAATAGTATTATCAAATCAATTACACTTTATATGTTAGTATGTTACTCTATCCGGTTGGGGATTAAGCCAAGCAGCCGTAACAGGCCGAACCATTAGGAGGCTGCTCGCGGTGAAGGGGATGAAGGAAAGGGGGAATTAGCAGCATCCAACGTTCACTACCAACCATCCATGTTGGTCCTAACTTGGGTATGCATTGCTTAACTTCCGTGATCTTCAGGTGCCAACACACACACACACACACATCAATGGGTTACGGAGGAAGCCAAGCAGCCATAACAAGTTGAACCCTTAGGAGGTGGCTTGCGGAGATAAGGAGGAAGGTGAGGAGGATGAAGGAAATGGAGAACTTGCAGCACCCAACGTTCATTAATAAACACCCATGATGGTACTAACGTGTTTTTTTTTTTTGTTGTTTGTTGGAGTTTAAGGTCCCGTCAACTACAAGGTCATTAGAGACCCGTCCACTGTATAATTCTAATGCATATACTGCACAGACACTACACTTATGTGACGATTATTGGGTATTAGCAGTACCCAGCTTTCCCGAGCGACCACCCATGTCAGTACTAACGTGGGCTTGCGTTGCTTAACTTCAGTGATCTCTCGAGAACTGTTGTGTCCAACGCAACTCAACCGCACAAGCTACTTAATGATAGACAGGGATCAACCGCTTTCTTAAAATTAGAATTCCGTTAAGATTTGGCTGCAACCTATAGACCCGAAGTGCTGATCTGTCACTGACACCACCGATGCTCAAATCGGTTATTTTGTATCAGAAAGTCAAATTATCTTGTCAGGAATGACCAATTAGCATATTCCGTAATTACTAAAAGTTACTCCCGTATTTCGGGTTCAATTTAAATTACATGATACATATTAAATGATGGAGAAGCATAGATCAGCAAAGAAGGACCTTCATGCACTACTCGTTGACTCGGAGAAGGCATATGATATTGTTCCTAGACAGGTAATTTGGACCGTTTCAATAAAGGAGGGGGTTGATGAAGGCCATATTAGGTACGATAGTGCAGGATCTGTATGATGGTTTCGTCACTGGGGTGAGGACGGCATGGGGAAATACTACACGCTTCAAAAAGCAGGTTGGTGTGCATCGAGGGCCAGCACTTAGCCCATACCTATTCACTCTTGTAATGAATGAGCTGCTGCCAGGGATAGGGGAATGGGCCCCTCAGTGCATGGTGTTTGCTGATGATGTGGGAAGGCTTGAGGAGTCGAAAGGGATGCATAAAAGGGTCCACAAGAAATTAAAACAGCAATGGAAAGAGGGGGCCTAAAGGTGAACATGAAGAAGAGTGCATAGCTTTCAATTTGACTGGCCAGGGTCAAGGGGTGAGATTCGCTGTGGGCGTAAGATGATACCAGTGGAGAAGACACCTGCTTTCCAGAGCAATGGGGAGAAAGACTCCGATGTGACCATGCAGGATGGCTGAAGTGTAAACAGGCAAATGGAGTCCTGTGCGACCACTGGACCCCAATAAAGTTGAAAGGCAAACTTTACAGAACTGTCGTTAGGCCTGCTATGCGGTATGGCTCAGTGTTGGGTCGCTAGGAAGAACCATGAAAGGGGAATGCAAGTGGATGGGATGCGAATTCTGCACTACATCGGAAACATCACATAAAAGATGGGACAAATCGGTTGAGGTGTTAGGGACATGTAATGAGGAGGAGGAACTTCTTAGGTGCGTTATGGCACCACGTGGTTGGGGGACCAGGAGTAGGGGAAGGCGAAAACGGAACTAGGAGCAGGTGGTGCAAAGGGACATGAAGGTGTGCGGGGTGGACTGGGACAGGCGGGAGTGGAGGACAAAAAGCTGCAGACCCAACCCCGCCACAGGCGGGATGAGGGCGAGATGTTGATACGTATTAAATATCCTATGTGCTGTGTGCAATATTTTTCTGATAACAATCCCCATCTGTTACTGCACATTCTGCAGTATTTACTAGAAATACCATTTTATCTGTGTCTACTTGATTTTTAGATTATTCTAATTAAACATCCAGGGCGTTTGTTTAAATTCAAAAAATGACTAGGAATAATGGCCAGTGCCAATGAACTCCCCAGATGGTTTTTCAGTTCTATCTCGTTACAACGATATTATCATTTTGTATGTACAGTCAAACCCCGCTATAACACACGGCTGAGCTCGGTCCCGGCCAAAACGTAATGGTAAAGCATAAGCAGAAACCTCGGCTATTACACACTCGGATAATGGCTATAACACGCGCGAGCACGTCTAGAACACACCTCAATATGCTAATTTTTATGTTCTAAAAATTCCGTGACAGACAACAAAACGATACATTCATTGAGTTTACGTAGTCGTAGCTTTTTGCATTAGTATTCGCGTCCATTTGTTTGCTTATTGTTAAAATGGCATCCAAATCTCGTCAACCAATTTCGTTGGATATTAAGCTTAAGCTGATCAATGATTCTAGTGATTTATCTTATTCTCAATTGGGCAAAAAGTATAATTTATCGAAAAATACGGTTAGTGGTATAATTCAGCAAAAGGATGGACTTCTTAATCACGTCGAAGTTGGTATTGGATTAGATTCGAAGCGACTGAGATTAGCTGATGAGCCGGATATCGAAAAGTAAACATTGAAGTAAACGACTTGCAGGACAGTGACGTAGACGACTTAGGCGACCAGGAGCTGATGGTTACGTTTCAAGAAGCTAAGGAGGGACTGTCAAAAATCAAAACTTTTTGATGAATTTAGATGGCGCTGATTCTTCGTTATTTTCGATGCTAAATAGCATAAAAGATTTCTGTGATTTAAAACGCAAGCATCGATCACGGACTTTTTCATTAAAAAATCTTAGAATACGTGTTTCCTTCAATTTTATACTGGTGAATGATTTAGGGTTAGTTCATGGAGTACATCATTATAACATTTAAAACACACTCCTGTAACTGCATGATAGCGTCAATATCCATGTGAAAAAAAGCAAACCTCTGCTATAACACACCTTTAGTCTCGGTCCCCAAGGGGTGTGTTATATCCGAGTTTGACTGTATAGATCTTATAGTTCAATTTGACAAAAAAAAAGCATAAATGGGCAGCAAATTTCATTGAAAATATTTCACAAGCACCAAAATTTATGTCACATTAAATCATTCCTAATTACGTATTTGCTATATATTTTAGAATTTATGAGTAATATTTCAAAATATAATTATATTTTTAAAGAATGCACATGCAAAATTTGTTATATTAAAAACCCTCCCTACGCCCACGGTCGAAATTAACTATGGTGCAGGTTAATGCTGCTTTCTTAGTAGCATTAAATGTTAATAACTCCACAACTGCCAAACTACTAACCTTTCTTCTGCCTATAGTGGGGCAGATATCTATTTTGTCCCTCTGGTACACATTCGATTCGTTGGATTTTTACGCAGCCTGCTGCCAACCTAATGCTGCAATCTCTAGGTTATTTACAGTATCATAAGTGTATTTGTATTTCCCTTCAATGGCACTTTGGCAGGATCTCCAGGTAGAGCTCGCCCCCCCTCCTGTCTCCGTGAAGGAAATTTCCTTGTTAGATGTACAAAGGTTCTTTTTATTTCACGTGACAATGCACACATCACACCCATGGCTTTACTTCTCATCCGACAGAAAGTGCACCACGGACCTCTCTCTGATGCCTGGACTCAACGCTATTAGAGTTGAACCAGACTACACAGCACAAAAAATGGTAACGTAACACTGCTATTGAGGCGCCGCAGCAGCACCTCCTATAAATGAAGGCCTATACATTGAATAGTGACGTCAGCAGAGGTAGTCCATTAGACTTACCATTGCTTCACAAGAAAATCATTATATTAATGACTTTTAGTGTTTAATTTGGTGGGGGTATGCTATAAACCAGCGGTCTTCAGGGGGTTCCGCGTGTCAAAATAAAAATTTGACAAAAAATATGCAGCACTCACTAGATATCTAGTGTTTATTAACAAAAAATATAAAGAAACATTTATTTGGAAATTAATCACAAGTTTCATGTGTGGGCTGCCAATTCGTTAGCAGCGGCAAGATATACTTGATGTTTCTAAAGGTGGGACACAAACAAACAAACGCCAAAACATCTTATAGATCTAAGGTTTCCATGAATCCACAGTTTGA
>JAAFCE010009126.1:29681565-29704012 GCA_013389805.1 Trigoniulus corallinus
GCCAAAACATCTTATAGATCTAAGGTTTCCATGAATCCACAGTTTGACGGTCCCTACTATAGCCTCATCATCTTTATCATACCCTTATCCCGCCTGTGGCAGGGTCGGGCCTGCGGGTTCTAGCGCTCGAATACCTCCCACCACGTCCCCAGCCACCTCACACACTACCATATCCTTAAGGAAAACCTGCCCCCAACTTCAGCTTTTGTAAAGTAGCAAATAATCTTCATCATTATAGTACCCTTATCCCACCTGTGCCAGGGTCGGGTCTGTGGGTTCAAGCCCTCCACTACCGCCTGTCCCCCACCATGTCTCCATTCACCTCCCAGACTACAATATCCTTATGGACAACCTGCACCCACGACTACTTTGGTCTTCTCTGCCCCAGGTACTTCCAACCACCTACATTCCTGAAATAAACTTAATGAGCTCCTGTTCCCCTCTTCTAATTACGTATCCATACCACCTCAACCTATTGACCCTCATGTTTTCAGCGATGTCCACCATCCCAGGCTACATCTAATATACTCATTCTTAATTCTATCAGCTCTCCACAGCCCATTCAGGTACCAAAGCATGTTCTTTAACTGATCAGAGAAGACCTCGTACTTCTGGTATTTGACCAGGGCAAAAATCTTTTTAGCTGTGGTTTTGGCCTGCCTACATTGTATTTTTGATTCCTGGTTCCCAATCAAAATCCCCCTGTGGAAAGCAGCCTTCTTTTGCTTGATGGCTGTTTCTACCTCATCATTCCACTACCATATCTGCCTGCCCTGGAATGCCTAATTTTTCTTGCGACCCTGTCCCACATGGCATCAGCTGTCCCTTCCCTGTCCCACATTGCATCAGCTGTCCTTTCCCAATCCCACTCTGCCTGCCTGCCTGGGACAATCTTGTCCCTGTCATATTGCTGACTCCTAATGATGACGGTCCGGGGCCCACAACGCACCCCTGAGGGCCATTTAAAAAATAACATTTAAATATACTGTACATAAATACATACCCTGAAGTTTGCTGTTACAGTTGGAAACTTAAAAAAACTTACTGTGTGTCCTTCATCAGAATTACCCCGACATTTTGGAGCACACAACGATAAGGCGTAGGACACAACTATAACTGAAGACTGTTTATAAATCCAAAATCCAAATTTGATGCTAAGCACAAAATATATTCCTTCACCACATAATAATGTACAATTATATTTAATTAATTATTAAATCGACTGTGATTAATAATTATTTGAATTGCACTAAAAACACGTGGACTACAATGAATAATGAAGCACAAATTTAATGAAGGTAATGATCTACGAGGACTATGTTGCAGTGGACTACTTGCAATGACGTCATAGGACTGTTACGATCTTAAGTGTAGGCCTTCATATATAGGAGGTGCTGGCCGCAGAGCAGCTATGCGTCACAGTATTAGAGTTGACAGGTTGTCAACTCACATAGCGTCCCGCAAGTCACGCTGCGTTCTGATTGGCTGGCAGTTGAGCTGTCTGCTTGAAAAATGGCAGAGGATAAATTGAGACATGGCGGCGGCGTCACATACTTCAAAAAGCGCTACACTTAAGGAATTGTACTGGCGCTCCTTCGTAAAGCACTAGCACAAAATGTCATCAGGGTCGACGTGATTAGCCTTAAAGTGTGGTGATACGGAACTAGGCATCACTCGAAAGAAGCCAACCTAGTATCAAATCTATTGTAGTGGAGTATTTTTAAGCAGTCAGGCGACAAACTAATGCCACCACCCATTGCTAATTTAACGTTGGCATGCCTCCTTCGTGAGACACTTCTTTGCCAACAACAGTAGGCATCTCTCATGTCCGAAAGAAAGTAGTACAAGTGATCCCCCAGCTTCCAATTTACTGTACATTGACACTGTCATACATTTAAAACGTCACCACCACATATTTGGCACAGTTGTTTCTACAAAATAACATTACTAATCATCTGTACTGTTTCACTGATGACTGGTCTTACTTTTCAATGGCAGCACTCCTACAGTATTGAAAGGGTTGTCAACGCAGCTGCATTTACTCCTGGCAATTTCTGAATTACCAACCAAGTCGTGGTGTTGATTGAAGAGGAAGTTCCAAGTGTTTAAAGTTTAGAAATATTCAATACCTATTAGGCTATGTCCTAAGTGGCAGCGCCCAGGGTGAGCGGGCGAGCATGGGCTACGCTACCACTCAAAGACAAACAAATGTATCTCAATGGTGGTGTCCAAAATGGCCACGAGTAGCGTAAAGCCGCTACCAAGCAGTGGGACTTGGTCGCTGGAGTTCTTTTACTCGCCAAAGTTTCAAGCAACTTTTCTTGTGGGATCATGAAAGGAAAGCATACCACAGTAGTGAATCTGTGAACAAGTAATGGAACAACACTGGTAAAAAATGAGTCAATTCATTTTACTAACTTTTTATGTAGGTGAGATATACTGAACAATTCATAGATGGAATCATAATTGCCACAACACCCAACAAATTAAATTGCAATAAATGCATACATTGGAAAAATTCCTCGTGTAGCGTGATCTTACCATGGAATAGCACGGGATCCAGAACATTCGCCCTGATATTTCACCCCTGATATTTCGTCTCCGACATTTTGCCCCCAACATTTCACCCCCGAGTACTTTTCGCTCCCAGAGCTTACACCCAACTTTTAGTTTGTTTGTGTATAAGAAATATGTGGCAATTTCAGCAAGAATTCTACATATTGTAGAGGACATCAACAATAGAAATTAATGGACTTTCTGAAAAGCATAGCACCTTTTTTTTTGAAATTTTAGTTTATGTTTGTGTCTTTTTTTATTTTATTAAAATTATTATTACCGTAAAACGTCTAATTGACCGCCACTCCAGCAGAGAGGTTGCAAAATATATCGCCACTGTCTTATTGAACGCAGCCTCTAATAGACCGCCACTCATGAATTCCTTGTGTAAATGTATGGTATCTAACATCAGAGCCAGCCCTACAGTTTGTGGAGCCCAAGGCAGCAGGTTTTGTGGGCCCCACTGTCAAGATTAATGAAGTTGATTGCTTACCAATGCAGTACTTTAATGGTCTTTAAACGCACATGAAATCAAAATATAGTTTTTCAATTTTTTAATTCAACAGCACGGGGTCTAAGGCAGTTGCCTAGGTCGCCTTGCCCTAAGACCGGTCCTGTCTAACATTCAAGTGTAAAAGCAACGAAGGTTTTCTCATAACGTTCTTTTTCCTAGTTTGTAATGATAAAAATATTTGTAATTTATGAATGTTAATGTGGTCGTCTTGTTGGTGCCGAATGCACCTTTTTTGATGCACAGATGGACACCACGAACCTGTCTATTTGGCAATCTATTGCCGTCCCCATGGGTCTCTGGAGAAGTTTCTCGATGCCTTTGTATAATGTGTTGGGTCCCTCTCCAGTATAATTCTCATCGGTGACTAATGAAAGCGTTGCATCTGATAAAGATGACGCCTCTCTAATCACCAGGCTACCCTGGGGCCTGCATCTAACACAGGTAATAGCTACCCCGAATCGAATCACACCGACTACCTCCTCCATCTTAGATCAGTGCTTCATATCTAATAACCTAAGGAATATATCAGCTACTCCCAGGTCGATTCCCACTCTGGACCATGTTGCACTAACAATTACAATAAGTATACTGCCTACAACCACAGGGACTAGAGCAAATGCTACTTCCATGCTTATCCACCCCACTGTAAGATGGAAACACTTCAATGAGAGCGACTTCAACAAGCTAGTGAGCACTCATGATTGGAACTCGGTCTTTGCACTGGATCAAGTGGATGACATCAGTGACTACTTAAGCACAACCCTGCAGGAAGCCATAGCTCGCTCATGCACTCTTAACTACTAGGTCCAGTGCACCTCACTAAACCTCTCCCACCCAGGTTGACCCAGTCCTATCTGAATTACTTGAAAACCCACTGTCATTGCCAACCATTTCTCCGGCATACCCGGCCCACCAACCCCTAGAGGAGGCCCTGGACTCCATCCACCTACTGTGCTGAGGCAGCTGAGCTGCAACAACATCCCACCTGTGATACACCTGTTAAAACAAATTATTAGTACAGGGTACTTCCCCATCCTGTGGAAGAAGGCCTGGGTTGTCCCAATCCATAAATCGGGGGACAATGTAGTGGTGAACTACCACCCTATCTCTATGCTCTCGCCACTGTCTAAGGTGTTTGAGCGACTGCTGCTGGAGTTGTCCCATGACGCCCTCTTGAGGAGCATCCTGGACTGCCAATACAGTGCCAGGCACCTCGGCCCTGGTAGCCCTAATGGATATGTTCCATAGTATAACACAGGCTCTTCATGCTGGACAGGCAACTGTATTCTTTAAAACTCATGTGTCAAATGCATTTGACACAACCACACATGATTCTCTTATCCGTGTGATCAGAGCATCAGAGGTAAACCCCTATCTAGTCAATGTGCTTATCTTGTACCTTAAGAGTCGTATAGTGCAGCTGAAGCTGGATCCCTTCCACTCTGTTACTCTGGACAGGGGGTAATAATAGGGATCTGCACTGGGACCTATCCTGTACAACCTAGGGACAGCACTGTAGCAGGGATTCTGACTGGGTTGAGGATTTGGTTCTATGCAAATGACAACAACTTTGAAAAGCCCTCTGATCAAGCTGATATTGACGAGACAAGGAGACTACTGCAAGACAAAGTCACCAAACAGCACTCCTGGTGCAGCTCCAGAAGTATGAAGCTCAATAACGATTAGACAGTTATGCCTCTTCCGGGCACTAAAGAGACAGGGCCCACAACCGTTGACCATTACAGTGCTCGGTATGTGCTTCAACACAGCCCTCACATTTAACCCGCACATCCAGCAGTTAGCTGCCCATCTAAACCCCCTACTATACCACCTTGTACGCCTGAAACCCACTTTGACCACCCCCGAGCTCAACGTCCTCTTAGAAACCAAAGTTCTCCCTATAATAGCCTATGGCTGCACAGTCTACTCATTCACAACCGACACCACCATACACAGGTTGAAGGCTAAAAATAGTCTTCAACCGACTGCTTTCAGTAGTCTTCCGACTTACCTCAGGTAGCTGCATCACTTCCACCTGTTCAAAAGCTGGCATGCAAAACTTCAGCACCCAACAAACAGCCTGGACATGATTTCCTCCGACTTCCATCTCTTTGCTGACATTAAACGCTGGCTAAGGAGGACAGAAGTTTGACTTAGACGAGTTGAAAGGACTGGCGGCTACCTTCTATGACGAGGGTATAGGAAAGTTGCTACCACGCTATGACAAATGTCTCAGTTGGAGAGGTGACTATGCAGAGAAATAGGCGGAAGGTGTACCTAAATGTTCCAAATAAAACAGTTTGGATTTTCACTCTGGTTTCCAATTTGCAATCGATCGGACCTTGAAAAAATATAGCCCTAGTGGTTGGACGGAAAATCGATTATTTGCTTAATGTCGAAGCTGCATTACTGTGAAATTCACTCTAGAATCGAGTCAATTAAATCGTGCTACTCAAACCTAAAGGGTGTTCCTGTGATGCTTTCCATCTCAGGAAGTGGTAGCAGAGTCTGTGACGTGGCTCTTTTTCATGCGAGAATGGGCGAAGCATGGAGACAGCGTTGTGGAAGGGGCAATGTTCCAGAAATCAGATCAACACGTGCACTAAGTTATGTTGCTCAACTTCTATGGGAGCGGCGAGTTGCGTTGGACACACCAGTTCTCGTCTGATCACTGAAGTTAAGCAACGCAAGCCCAGTTAGTACTGACATGGGTGGTCGCTCGGGAAAGCTGGGTTCTGCTAATACCCAATAATCGTCACATTAGTGTAGTGTCTGTGCAGTGTATGCATTAGAACTATGCAGTGGACGGGTCTCTAATGACCTTGTAGTTGATGGGACCTTAAACAACAACAAATAATAATAATAAAAAAAACTCAACTTCTATTTTACGCCATTTTTAGCATTTCTTTCAATCTGCGGGGAGGACGACAAGTACCCTAAATGCCCCCTTCTGCAGATACGCCAACCACTCAATTTGATCGTTGAAACACGAGTTTCGTAATCGCGGAATCCTAGGCAACATCGCACGGGCGGCTTATTGAGGCTGTCGGCGGGTCGCGCGGTTATTGTATTCAACAAAAAGATGAAATTTTAAACCACGGGAAATGGTAAACTACCCAACACCTGTGTGAAAAACTGATTTACCATACATTTTGAATTATCTGATGGATTCCATTCTACCTTCCCTAATGACGTTGATTGTAAACAATTTCCGTTCAAAGGGTATTTTAACTGAATTTCTACAACTAAAGATTTGTGTCGTGAGAGAAAAACGACATTGACACGGAATCATCGTTTAACACATTTGTCCGGAAAACAATTGTTTTATTCAGCATTCTGGTAACTGTTCAGTAGAGAAAAAGGAACGGATTAATAATTGGGGTGAAGGAGGGCGAGAGCATTTTCTTCATTCCACTTCTTAAAAATGAATTTTGGAAGAAGACGGAGACGTCAATGTAAAGTACAGTACAGTAAACCCTCGCCACTTCGCGCTTCAACTTTCGCGGCTTCACTCCATCGCGGTTTTTTTCATAACATTGCGCGCTGTTATCACTGCCACTGATTGGCCCCGCCTCACGTAAGGATTCTTATGGAATCCTACTTCACGGAATTTCACTTATCGCGGTAGGGTCTGGAACCGATTAACCGCGATAAACGAGGGTTTACTGTATTGCTTTCAAAATAGTTCTATGACCTCGTGATTTCCGCTACGCCACGATTGACAGTGGCGGCCAACGACACACACATCTGCAGAAAACTTCCTCCTCTACCACGGCAATAAAGCCCAAGTATAATGAGATATACTGTATTGCAGTGGTCTTCAAACTTTGTAGACTCACGGAACCCTTAGAACTATAAGATTTTTTGGGGGGAACCCCATCCCACCTTTAGAAAAGTATGCCTTGCCACTACTAACGAATCGGCAGCACAAGCATGAAGCTTCTCATTAATTTTCAAATATAGTTAATAAATACTAAGCAACTAGTGTGAGTGCTTCATAATTTTTTTTTCGAATTTTTATTTTAAGACCGCTGCTGTATGCTGTCAAATGCTGTGGTTAGGCCAGCTATGCTGTATGGCTCAGAGTGTTGGGCTGTGAGGAATGACCATGAAAGGAGAATGCAGGTGGCTGAGATGCGAATGCTGCGCTTCATGAGTGGGTGTCACGAGCTGACAGGATCCGAAACGACCATGTTAGAGGTAGTCTGGGGGTGGGAGACATCGCGGAGAAGATGAGGGAAAACAGATTGAGGTGGTATGGGCATGTGATGCGAAGGGGAGAGGAGGAGCTGGTTAGGTCCATCATGGGACTGCAGGTGGTCGGGAGCGTCAGGGGGAGTGGAAGACCAAAGAGGACGTGGGAGCAGGTGGTACAGAAGGACATGGGTGTGTGTGGGGTGGATGGGGGCCTGGTCAGGGATCGACGGGGGTGGAGGATTGGAACCCGCAGACCCGACCCAGTTTCGTGCTGGAGAAGGGTATGATGATGATGATGATGATGATGATGCTGTATGCTGTCAAATGCGCCAATGCAAAATATTATTGCGTACAGGAGTAAGTTAAATCGTCGACCTTGGTTAATTAGGTCGCGAGAGAGGGAGAGAATGCTCAATGTATATAGATTGGTACTCTGGGCACCCGTCTGGGTGGAGTAGAGATAGGATAGAGTTCGCTCCCAGAAAGTACGTCACCATTATTTTCTTCTCCTTCCCAATTTAATTAATTAATGCTAAATACTCTGTCTTCACGTTTATATCTATTATCGTTTAGGCCTTTCTCTGCTTCATCTTTGCAGTAATGCAAGTTTCCCGACATCGTCAGCAAATAAGACGTACTGAGGGGGCCCATTCTACCACTCCCGTCAGCAATTCGTCCATCAACAGAATGAAGTGGTCTGCACTTAGTGCTGAACCTTGGTGTACTCCAACTTTTACTGGGAAGCCTCCAGTATTTCCTCCAAGGAATCTTTACCCTGGCAATCGAACCATCATACATATCCTAATAAATCCTTCGTCTACCCTTTTTTTCTTTAATACCTCCCAAACTACCTACCGTGAAACACTGACATAAGCCTTGCACAAATCAATGAAGATTGCATGGAGATCTTTCTCCTCATTCCATTGTGGACCAACTTCGTCGTCATCATCATCACATCGCACCTTTATCCAACCTATGGCAGGGACGGGTCTTCAGGTTCTTCATCCTCCATTCCCATCTATCCCCAACCAGGCTTTCATCCACCCCACATGCAATCATGTTCCTCTGGACAACCTGCTCCCACGTGCGCTTTGGTCTCCCCCTACTCTTGATGCCACCGGGAGTGGCGAATTGCGTTGGACACAACAGTTCTCGTCTGATCAATGAAGTTAAGCAACGCAAGCCCAGCTAGTACCGCTAATATCCAAAAATCGTCGCATTAGTGTAGTGTCTGTGCAGTCTATGCATCAGAATTAAACTGTGGATAGGGCTCTAATGACCTTGTGGTTGAAGGGAGCTAAAACTCCAACAAACAACTGATGCCACCAACCACCTGCTGTCCCATAATATACCTCATACGCTCCTCTTCCCCCCCCTCGCATCACATGCCCATACCACCTCAACCTATTTTCTCTCATCTTCTCCGTGATGTCACGCGACGCCCTGCTCATGTAACGCAGCATTCGCATCTCGGCCACTTGCATTCTCCTTTCGTTGTTCTTCTTCACTGCCCAACACTCAGATCCATACAGCATGGCGGGCCTAACTATAGTTTTTTAAACTTTACACCTTTCAACTTAATTGGGACTCTGCAGTCGCACAGCACACCGCTTGCCTATCTCCACGTCAGCCATTCTGCATTGATTCTATTGGTAACGTCGGAATCGATTTCCCCATTGCTTTGAAACACTGATCCTAGATACCTAACCTCCTGCATCGCTGGTATCACTTCGTTCCCACAACGAACTACACCCCCCCCCCCGGTCCTGGCCACTCAAACTGAAAGATAATTACTGTTTTCTTCATGTTCACCTTCAGGCCCTCCTTTACCAATGCTGTTGTAATGTCATGTAAGCCATGTGGAACATCCTCTTGGGACTCCTCTAACCTTCCTACATCGTCAGCAAATACCAAGCACTGGGGGGGGCCCATTAACCTATACCCGTCAGCAGGTCATGCATTGACAAAGTGAATAGATACGGACTGAGAGCTGATCCTTGATGAAGTCCTATGTTCACCTTGAAGACACCAGTATTCCCCCATGCCGTCCTCACCCTAGTGGTAAAACCGTCTTACATAACCTGTAGTATTGTGATATGCGCTTCATCTACCCCTTCTTTCTTAGAACATCCCATACTACCTGTCTTGGGACACGATCATAGGCCGTCTCTAGGTCTAGAAAGATTGCATGCAGGTCTTTCTTTACTGCTCTATGCTTCTCAACCATTTGTCATAGAATAAAGATGGGTTCCATTGTAGACCTACTGGGCATAAACCCATCTGATTTCCTCTGACACTAGTTCTAGTTCTGTGGTGACCTTCTATGACCCTCTCCCACAGTAAGTCCCTATACACTACCTGTGTATAGTATCCCTCTTCCAGTGCTCATGATCAGTTCCCCTTCCATTTTGATTCTTGGAGGAAGGCGACACTAACCCTTCTGTTATTCAGGGTGTTTCCCATTTTCCCTGTAAGGGTCCCCACATTCCATGAGTCAAACTGCAGCCTAGTCCCCTTTCTTAGTTGGACAGCTCTTACTGGTGGCTCCCTAGTCAGATACGTAGAACCTGCAGCTATAGTGACAGGGTTACCTGTGGAGGATGCCATCCTACCCCACAGGAGACATTCGATGATTTTTTTCTATCTTTGTCTCGTGAGCAGAGGTCCCAAACTGACATGACAATCAACAAAAACAGTACCAAAAACAATAATAACAATATTAGCAATTAATGATTAATAACAAAGGAATTTGTGCTGTAGGGACTGCTGTGCTGTTGGTACCCAACTGCAGACACAGCATGGCGACTGGCAATGCAGACGACACGTGCTATGCTGCAGCATGATGGGATCAGTGGAAAATATCATGATCCTAGGCCTAAAAAGCCCAAACCCAAAACAAATTCCCCAAACTGCAAAACGCACCAGCAACCGATATCAGCACCGTGGACAGATACATCATGGGGTGGAGGTGTGCTCCCATTGGTTAAACGGCTTACACTTAGAAGGAAAGATGAGTGTTGGTCAACTTTCCCATCCATTGCCATTTGCCGTTCCCGTTTATTGTGGAGGTCGCCATTGGAATTTGGCATTTAACTTTCCTTCCCATTCTCGTTTATGTTACATTCCCATTGCTATTGTCAAGGGAGCGGCGAGTTGCGTTGGACACACCAGTTCTCGTCTGAGCACTGAAGTTAAGCAATGCAAGCCCAGTTAGTACAGACATGGGTGGTCGCTTTGGAAAGCTGGGTACTGCTAATACCCAATAATCGTCGCATTAGTGTAGTGTCTGTGCAGTATATGCATTAAAACTATACAGTGGACGGGTCTCTAATGACCTCGTAGTTGACGGGACCTTAAACTCCAACAAACAACAACAGCTATTGTCAAGGGGCCTTTATGGTCCAACCTACAGTTGACTAAACAACTGAAGATAGGATATTGTATAAGGGGCATAAAAGGACCAATTGCAATTGCTAGATAGCTTTATACCAAAGAATTTTCAATATTTCAAAATATTTTGGGTACACATTTTATGAAGTTCTCCCCCTGATCAACCCAAGGGCTGCACAAATAATGCAAATCTCAATTCCAGGGCAGTTTTAGAGCACAGTTTTCAAACTTTCTATTTAGGACATCACCTTTTGCTAATTGCAAGTTTGGCACTAGGAAGATATGTCTTATTTTGCTACATTTATCCAAATAATATGAAAACTAAAGAATTTGATAGGAAGTGCCTGGGTTTGATGCACAGCCTATTCGAACTCTGACTGGCCAATCCAATGAGCTGAAAATTCAATTGCCGGTTGGGAGCGGCTTACTGGGTTGAACACACTGGTTCTCATCTGGTCACTGGAATTAAGCAACACACTCCCCCAGCTAGTACTAACTTGGATGACCAGTTGGGAAAACTGGGTTCCCATGTGAAATACTTGCTAATTTTATGGCATTCAATTTAATTAATGAAGCTGATTTTGCAAGGGTGAAAGTACCTAGCAAGGTGTATGATGAGTGTGTATGCTTAATGGAAGAATTTTTGTGCATACATTACATTCACAATACACTTAGAACACCATAAGACTAACTGTATACAACACGTCTTAGGGAAGCATGCAAAACAATCAAACATGGCATTATAGATATGTTTATTCACATGAGAATCTATGCAACTGAATTTATGAACAACGAATTATTGGGAGAAAAGGGAAGAAATCGAGAGATGTTGCTTGCAACATATCACAATTTCCATTAAAAACAGGTTAAACTTAGCTATTTTTGCATATGTTCAAATTAGGCAGCAAGCAGTTGTAAAGTATTACAACTAAAAAGAAGTTATCCAAATAAAGTGAACAACTGCATGTTTAAGACGCTCAAAATATATCTAGCATCTCTGTTGTAGCAAACCATCCATTTGGGGCGCCACCGTCTAAAACTGTGACACAAAAGTCAATGGGAATGGGGCGGAGCTGGTACTCCTTATAGACTCCTTGGTGACACCTTGAATCCTCTAACTGGATTCCACTTCATTCATCCTGCCACACTTTCACAGCTTCATCCCCAAGAAGTATATACTATACATCATCCTAAATGCTTACCTCTTGCTCAATTGAAAGGGCTGCTAGTGTATTCGGTGGAACCGCCATTCCCCCACAGGACCCCAATCATTGTCCACGAAATTAAAGGAACGTCTGATCGTGTGTGACGCAGAACTGGTGACGTTGAGCAGTGTCTAAAAAATTTACGAATGTTTGGAAATCTATTTTATATGACAGTTTTAGTTTTATACAGCAAATTAGTAGAGATAAATTTCAAAGGAAATTATAAACCATTGAATAACACGTTCTGGTCGATTTATGCCACTCCACATTTGATGCCACAATGACTGCTGAGATGCTCCACACAAATATAATAAAATAATTAGTTTATAATTGTTAGATAAGTTATATATCACAATGACAACCTACCACATTATTGATAAAAGTTGAAACCAAATTTTATAAAGAATTGCAACAGGAGGCAACTCCAGTGGGAGCTGCCATTAAACCTGCACGCATGTATTTTCTTAGGATAAGCACGTCTAGAAAGCAAGTCGATATGACTTATTGCATAAGTGGTGTAAGGGTCAATTGAGTTGAGACCCATAAGCACCTTGGAATTATTCTAAACACTCAGGTTCTCTTCAGACCAAACGAATCCGGATCACTCTGAATCAGTGTGAATCAAGGTGAATATGACCCATCAAGATTCAGCTTAGTGCTCCTCCACTCAAATATATGAGTACACTGAATCAGGTTTTGGTTTGGAAACCACACAAACCTGATTCAATCCACCTTGATTTAAGATTGTCAATGATTGGACTTGGAACTTTTAATGATGAAGGTGAAAAAACAGAGCAACTTGGTTTGAAAGTAAGAAGATTACAAATCAGATTCACCTTGATTGGATTGAGTCTGATTGATTCAGATTCATTTGGTGGGAAGCAAGCCTCAGGGGACCTGGAAGGAGCACTGACAAACTGATGAGGGACACTGGGCGTGTCCTCCGTTTGGTTTGATGGGTGCTGAGGGACAGCACAAAGAAAGTAAAGGAAATAGCCTATTTTTCACCGGTACCGCCAATAGTGGAGTACTATAGCCCAATTTGGCTTCCCTTTGGGCCATGATTATGTTGGAAAATTGAAATGATCCACAAGAGAGCAGCAAGAATTGTGCTACACCGCTTCTCTAAGACTGTTTCTAAGGCGGCTTTCACACCAAAGATGCAAGAGACAAGACATGTGCCTCCTGGAAGCAGGAGGCATGCGTCTTCGAACACCAACACATATAAAGCGATAACGTCTTTCACACAGAAATGACACGTGCATCTTACGTCCTGGAAGCATGAGGCACATGTTCCTTGAAAACCGGTTGGTTGGTTTTATGCTTCCTGCCTCTTTGCCTTTTTGGTCAGTGTGCGATTCCTCTGTATTATAAGATTTGCTCTATTGCGTTGAACACACCAGTTCTTGCCTGATCACTGAGGTTAAGCAACGCAACCCCAGTTAGTACTGACATGGGTGTTCGCGTGAGAACACCGGGTACTACAAATACCCAAAAATCATTGCAACAGCGTAGGGTCTGTGCAGACCGCATCAGAACTATGCAGTGGACGGGGCTCTAACGAACCTTGTGGTTGAAGGACCCTTAAACACTAACAAATCAATGAAAATCTGAATTAGCACATGCGCTTTCCAATGTGTAGGGAGGAATGAATCCTAAACATGTTACATCATAATCAACAATGTGACACAACATTTATTGCTGCCTTCGAAGAGTACCAGGCACTGTATGACACCGCATCTTATTCCAACCCGGATGCGCATGTGAGAGCATGGCAGGGCCCCTTTCATAAAAAAAAAAGGTGGGGAACAGCTTAGTGATTTGGACACACCAGTTAGTACTGGCATGGGTGGCCTTTTGGAGGCGGGAAAGCTAGGTACCAGTTATAGTCAAAAATCGTCGCATTAGTGTAGTGTCTGTGTACTGTGCGTTAGAATACACAGTGGGAAGGGCCCTAAAACACCAACGAACAGATCAAATTTATAAAAAAATATAGAATATTAATAAAAAAAAATTATTTTTATTCTGATTTCTATATATCTGGGTCCTCCCGTTGGCAGCCTAACCCTTGGACAGCATAGGGGGAGAAATGATTATCTATTCAAATTGAAGATCAGGGCATGCACAGACTGGTATTACAGGTCTCCTTTTCCAAGGATCATTCAACAATGGACTGCCCTCAGTGAAGGACTTTCTGCAAGAAGGTGGAATTGCAGCAGGCAGGCAATATATGGCAGAATAGATGCTATGCTTTGGGTTCAATGGGTTTATCCTATCCATGGGTTCAAAATTAGGAATGAGTCAGGGCTGCTTGCAGTGTAGTCAAATAGAATTATAATCACCATCTAGTTTATATAATTTGAAATATGAAAAAGCATTCTCTTGCCTTCTCATTTGGGTTTAAAATATGTAAGTTCACATCTGAGAGGAGTCAGTGGCTCAATCGCTGATATAGAGAATAATAGAATTTTCAGTGAACATCGACAATGACGATATGAACAATACAAGGCCGAAATGGGCAGCTATGCATGCTCACTTGCTGGTCTGCTTTTCGTGAGCATTTGCAGCAGCCCATTTTTGCCTCGTATTGATCGTATTGCCATCATCGACATTCACCGCAAACTCTTTTTTATCATTCGTTGAATGTGTGAATGCTTATCTATCACCGACCTACTGTTCATTGGGGAACTTCAATGACGGCCCCCCTCCCACAATACTGACGCCACGGGACATGCGCCTATACCTAAGAATTTTGCTAATCTATCCATTGCATAGTAGAAAGGGTTCTTTCATGTGCAAGTAACATCGGGGAGGTTTCTTGTACCGATTTTAGTTTATGTACACAACCTTAAGCAGATGACAGTTCAACTGCACAAGTGCAAACACTGCATGGTTACATTATATTGCGTTTCAATGCACGCACGCATTGCCAATTGCACATCAGACGTACGCTAAATACTTTATCGTCTCTGCATGTGTTATATGCCATCAGTGCAACCCGCTACGTTTTAAGTGTTGAGGAACGTTACAAGAAAATTGCTCTTTTTCTTGCAAACGATCAGTCGGTCACGTGGTCTGTGTACGTCTCCGCGTGCGTCCATTGATGCTACAAGAAAACTCCCTATCGTTCTCCCCACACTGGCTGCACTTCACTTCTGACGGAAGGCATTCTTGGGGCCTGTTGCTCTCTCAAGAGTAATATCACCTTTCTCTTTAAAGATCAAACTTGAAACTATGGAAGCAATGATGAAGCACACTATCTTCACAAAATAATTAAGATTTCCCTCCATATACTGTAGGCACAACTGCAGACATCGTGAAACATCTTGCAGCCGATTTGCCTGTGTGGCTGAGTTGTGTGAACACACCATTTCTCGTCAAATCACTGAAGTTAAGCAATGCATACCCAAGTTAGCACCAACATGAATGGTTGATAGTGAACGTTGGGTGCTGCTAATTCCCCCTCTCCTACATCCCCTACTTCTGGTTCGGCCTGTTATGGCTTCTTGGCTTACTCCCCAGTCCATTAGCATAACATACATACATGCATAAATGGATATAAGTAGCAACTGCAGCTAACAGTGGTACAACAACAAAAAAAACACACAGAATGTAGTAGTGAATTACTGGTGAATATTTTTAATGCAGTCGAATTAAAAATAGCTCGACGCCATTAAAAAGGTTGGCGACCCTAAAAGCAGAAAATAGATGACGAATAGTAAATGGCGTTCGTGTACGATATTTTGCTGTGAGGTGATAAAATGGGCGGTGCATTTTCCACCACAGAAAGGAGAACTGTCTGACCCTCAACTTCTAACTTTGTATAAAAACAGTCTACCAACGGCTGCAATATGTTGGGTTGGCCTCGTTCACTAAAATACAGCATCTGTTTTCCAAAGTGACTAAGCTAACTCTTAAGGGTGCTTGAAAAATTGGTTAACTACTGTAATAGCTTTCAAGGGTAAGAATACTTTCCCATGCGCACTTTCGATGGCAGTGTTTAGCAGTTGCTGTTTTTTAATTAGCATGTTATTTAGGTCGCTATCTAAAATACGAATTTGATTTGTTATTTAGAGGGAGTAGGAAAACGCAATACACTCATTATAAACACCACACGGGACCAAGGCATTGCTTCCTGTCTGATGCAAGGTGCATTGAGGCACTTTATCTAGCTCACTCACTCTCTCTCTCTCGCCTGGTGTCCGGCAGCATCGAACCTGCAAAAACGGCGAACTACCTCCGCACCACCTCTGTGTGTCCAGTTTGAACCGGAATTTGAAATCGTTGTTTAACAAGTTGGTTTTCATCACACCACCCTTAGGCATCTACCATATAGTCAGTTCTGGAGGGGTAGTCCTCCACCGTTATGTTCCATTTCAGTTGCCATTTCCTCACTTTCTAATGAGGCAATCTACTTCGTGGTCTGGTCTACCTACAGTGGTGGACAAATGTTTAGCACCGACTGAAAAATGTTACAAAAATGGGTGGTTTGCAAAGATGCAAAAAATTATATAACATTTGTTTATTATATTTATAACTAACTGGAAAATAAAATTGAATAAAGTTTCATAATTAAGAATACTTCGTAATGTTATGTTAAAAATGCCCTGGACAAATGTTTAGCACCCATAATAAACTTTACTCTTGAGGGCAAAAACAGATAACATAACTCGGGGATCTTAGTTATGTATACAGTACAGTCAAACCTCGCTATAACACACCCTGGTTATAACACTTTTCTGCTTATAACACACAGAAGGGAAAGTCCCAGCCAGTGCTAATGCATAAGTATATAGAAATTGATTGGCTATAACACACTCGGATATTACATATAACACACAACTGGTTTGGTCCCTATGGCATTTTCAACGTGTAAGAGACCTCGGATATAACAAACAGCTATAAAATGAAACTAGACGGTATACCCCACAGCTTAATTAAGGCTATATGGTGCAAGAGTTTTGCTATCTCGGATCGGTTTTCCAGAGCAATGGGGAAATCGATTCTGACGTGGCCCACAGGATTAATGCAGGGTGGCTGAAGTGGAGACAGGCAAGTGGGGTCCTGTGTGACCACTGGGTCCCAATAAAGTTGAAGGGCAAAGTTTACAGAACTATGCTGTATGGTTGAGAGTGTTGGGCTGTTAGAAAGACCCATGAAAGGCAAATGCAAGCTGCTGAGATGCGAATGTTACGCTACATGTGTGGGGTATCACGATCTGACAGAATTAGAAACGACTTTCCCTTCGGGGGGGTGGCAGATATTGCAGAAAGATGAGAAGCGTTTGAGGTGGTATGGACATGTGATAAGGAGGGGAGAGGAGGAGCTTATTAGGTCCATTGTTGGACTGCAGGTAGTTTGGGGCACCAGCGGTAGAGGAAGACCAAACCAGGTGTGAGTGCAGGCGGTGCAAAGGGGCATGGTGGCATGTGGGGTGGAAGGGGACTAGGTGGGGGATAGGCGGTAGTGGTGGATTAGAACCCGCAGACGCGACCCTGCCTCAGGCGGGAGAAGGGTGAGATGATGATGATAAAAGGATAAAATTCTCAGCAGTGTGGAATCTGGAAAAATTGCAGCTGACTGCAAGTATGTGCATCTTGAAGTATACAAGTCTAGGTCCAGTTTTTGAATACATCTTGAAATTAACATATTTTTGTTCAGTTAACATAGCTTTGGCATCATTTAGCATTGTTTCTGTTATAACACAAACTCGGTTATAACACACAGACGCAAGCAGTCCCGAAGGTGTGTGTTATATCCGAGTTTGACTGTATATTGTAAGGTATGTGTTACACAGTCAAGCAGTTTAAAATGCGTAGATGAAAAAATTTGAGTGAAGAAATGCGAAAACTGATAATTCAGTTAAAAAATCGCTGTATTAGGGAGCTTGAGTTACACGTTGCGTACAACGTACACCGACGCAAAGCAGACGAATTCCATACTGCGCAGATGCAACATTCCTAATAGGGGCATGTGCACCTGCGCAGTACGCAATTCGTCTGCTTTACGTCGGTGTAAGTTGAACACCGACGTGTAACTCAAGCTCCCTATTGAAGGTTGCTTCACGTGCAAATACCATCGTACACCACACGGGACCTTCTCATCCGAAAAAGGCGCACTCGTGGTCTCCCGCCCGAAAGAAGCCAACCCACATCGATCCAATATCGAAACTAAAAGGCCTACTGACGCAGTTGAAGTCACCGACGCGTGCTCTTCAGCATGGTGATATAGCACACATATTGTGGCGACAGTAGATAAAATCCGAAGCGAGTTTGCTAGGGGCAGTTTAGAATGGGATAAGTTGCTGAGAAGACTAGAGTGTCAGGGTAATGGTTATAAAACTATCATGAGAGAGAATTTTAACCTGACCTAATCAACAGGAAAATTTCAGTTCAAACACTTCGCAAATCGAAAATTCTAAGTTTTATGATTTGTCCTCATCAGATATCCTGAAATACAGTATCAGTGCTAGACGTTTATGCAATTTATAACTGTAAAGGTTGAATGATCATGTTTTAGTCTATTTACGTTTGCCCCACCCTTCGTGAACTGACCTGATGCAAATTAGTTACATAAATTCTTTAAAATAAATAAAAAAAAAAACTTAAAAATTCAGACCCTTTCATTGCTCTTCACCCATCCTGTAGCAAAAAGTAGAAAAGTAACACATTATGGGGATGCTGGTCACAAGCAGCAAGTGGGGTAGAGGAAAACTACGTCAGACGTAGGGGCAGTCGGTTGCAAAAGACACTGCGATATTTGACCATGATACGGCTGTGTTTTAGCACTCTAAATCTACAACTCAAAGGCTGGATCTTGCCTATGCATTCAGAAGTGCATTACGTCCAAATTATCTACAATTTGGTTGCTCTTCACCAAACTAAAAATTTCTACGTCATAAAAAAGTCATGTAAGGCAACAATATTTTTTGAACGTTTAAAAACTTAACATGACGTAGAGAACTACCTAATTGAAAAGCAACCACTGACTACCAAGCTGAACCCCATTCTGAACCAACGAACCATATTTAACTAGAGATGCACCGATATGAGTTTGGCCGATATATCGACTAGCCGTTACATTGACAAATCACAGCCGATAATATCGGCCGATATATAGTCAATACCTAGTGATTTCATGTTTTGGAAATGACTGAAGACAGTCTATGTGCTCAGCTTCAGTAACAAAAACCATTGGGTGTCTGGAGTCGAATAGACCAAACTGATTGACAACCAGATATCACACAGACTGCCGTCAGCGCTGTAAGTGAGAATATTGTGAAATAGGTTTTCTAATACAGTTTTACTTGATATATGCGTTGGTCCTTTTGACAATCCATGTCAAATACAGTATAGTTATGAAATTTTAAAATTATCGACTAAAAGCTGGCAGATACTGGCCGATACCGATATCATAAAGGCAGGCCGATATATCGGTGCATCATTATATTAAACCCTTACCGCCCCAATGGCAGGGTCAGGTGCCCATATTTGTTCCTTTGGGACACATCAAAAGATCTCTTAGATGATATTTTAACGCAGCAGACTGCCAGCCTAAAGTTGCAACCCCTATGCTTATTAATATTTTTCTTAAGAAAGAAAAATACTATCTAAAAAAATCTCTTTCTACAGATGCCAGGAGGCGAACTACTACACCTAAAAATTTTCGTCGATCTATATGTTTAACGTAAGAGAGGTTCCTTTACTTGCAAGTGATATCGTGAACACCACTCGCCATCCACTTCACTTGCCATCCGACGGAAGATGGGCCTATATTGCATTTCGCCCGAAACAACCAACCACCAGTATTGAACCCGGAAACGCCACCGAGGCTGGTCAAAGGGTCACTGCAAAAGAAACTGCAATGTTTTTGGTATAGTTTGATTAGGTGCTTGACATAAGACATCTCTCTCTTCGCTTTCTTCTTTCTTCCCCTCTCTATATCACACGATCATTTATATGTTGGTAACACGATTAGTAAAGTCATCAAATCACTAATTGTTCAAATTTCATTAACTACTTTCTGTCGTTGAAACAGCAATAGCAACTGCAACCACACATCACTTGGAAACGTCCAGAATATCGCTAAGCAACAAGAGGACAGCAATATCACAACCCTTCGGCCATGAGGTTCATCATTTCAATAGATTTGAAATTTTCGTGTGTACCATTATTTCTGACTTTCTGATCGATGTGTTATGAGACCCAAGAAGGGTAGTATCTTTGAAAACACATTAGAGCCCTGTTTCCAAACCTTTTTTTTTTGGCCATGCCAAACCTAAAACTCCTCAAAAATCCTGATGGACCACATGGCGACATATAGATATTTTATTATTCTTCTTATATCTGGCATCAGTTCCAACCAGATTGTCAATCCATTACATCAATCCATCAATATGGCCATTAAACGTTCAATCATCAATCAATCTGGATTACCGAATTGGATTGAACCGATGCCAGATGAACGTATAAGGTCCGTCAAACGACTGAGATACAGTACCGGTATACACTCTATTTGTGACTTAGGGTAAAAACATAAAGAAAGCAGGTTTCCTGCTTTCAGCTACTCGGCGCTGACCAGTGCCGACCAGTGGCAAAAATGTTTGAATGATGGCGGATGAGACCCGCACATAGATAAAGCAGGTTCATACTTGTCAGAGCCTGTAGCCCGCACTGGTAAGTTTACCGGAATGAATATTTAGTTCTTGCTCGCTGGCTGTTAGCACAGGTTGAGGTTACGTGCAGTAAAAATCATGAAGCACGATGGGAGCGGTGAGTTGCGTTGGACACACCAGTTCTCGTCTGATCACTGAAGTTAAGCAACGCAAGCCCAGTTAGTACTGACATGGGTGGTCGCTTGGGAAAGCTGGGTACTGCTAACACCCAATAATCGTCGCATTGGTGTAGTGTGTGTGCAGTCTATGCATTGGAGCTACGCAGTGGACGGGTCTCTAATGACCTTGTAGTTGACGGGACCTTAAACACAAACAAACAAACAAACGAAGCACGATTGAATAGTGAGGCTTTAATCTTGGCTGTTTTTAATAAAACACCTACTGTGAACAGAAGAAGTTCAAACGCCCATGATATTTTTTATATTTCCAGAAATGCTTTTATTATGTACATGAAAATAAACACCAAATTTTAGTAACAATGTAAAAAGCAACTCATATTATAAAATGTTGATACCGGTATTCATCATCATCCTACCCTTATCCCGCCTGTGGCAGGGTCGGATCTGTGGGTTCTAGTCCTCCTCTCCTGTCTATCTCCCACCAGGTCCCCATCCACCCCACACACTGGCATACCCCTACAGCCAACCTTCTCCCACGTCTGGTTCAGTCTACCCTTGCTCTGGGTGCTTCCGATCACCTGAAATTGACCCAACGAGCTCCTCCTCCCCTATTCTCATTGTGTCCCTTTTTTATCGTGATGTCCACCACTCCCAGGTTCCCAATTGGGATATAGGAGGGAGTGGATGGCTAGAACCCAAAGACCCGACCCTGTCACAGGCGGGAAAACGGTATGATAATGATGAATATCAACAGTTTGATAATATGAATTATTTTTTATATTGTTACTAAAGTTTAGTGTTTATTTTCATGTACATAATGAATTGAACTTTTTTGCTCATTTTACCATATATGGAACAAAAGTGGCAAGTTCCACAGCAACACAAATGTGACTGAGAATGCTGGCTTCCTTAAATTTAAGATGTCAAAAATAAAATCTTCTTCCGATGATCTCACATCTTCAGAAAAAAACAGGCTGGTTTCAGTCGTTTTAACCCGCGTTCTTTGCGTACACCACTAAGCGCTGAACGGTGTACACTATCGGCGCCTGTTGGTACCTGCTTTCTTGATGTTTGTACCCTTATAGCAGAAAGCTTTTAAAACTGTAATAATATGCACTCTCCCCTTCAACAGGACAGCGAGTGCGTGCCCACACCAAAGCACTTTTTTTTGGTAACATTTTTTACGGTACAATATACCGTTTCCACAAAGTATTTTTTATTACTATGGTTACAAAGTTAAATAATTACTTCGTCCATGGCTCCAGGTTCGATACTGTATAAAGGTAACATGAAATCATTCGGGTGAGACATCTCTCCAGTGCTCAGTCCCCTTGTCGGGAAGTAAAACGGTAGCCCTATGGAGGGGGGGGGGGGAATTGGCAAATTCTCGGCTAGTTGTCACATGGGTAGGCTGTTACAAACTTAATAGCAAAAAAACTGTAGTCTTTATATTGGATCTATTTGCACACAATGTTGGGTAGTCACATTATAGTGACATCACTAATATGCAGGAAAATGTAGCACTGGGAAGACAGTGAAGTATTCATTTTTTGGAGAGTGAAAAGAAGAATTGTTGCTACATGATGTTTTTCATGCAAGCACTAGCTTAGTGGCATCTATCACAGAATGTTTGCTTTATCTCATAGCATACTGCTCTAGCTAACTAATTGTAGTGGTTTATTAGGATTATCCAAGTCCTTAAGATTCAGAGCAAAAATTAGGTTTTTTCGTAGCCTGGGGTAGGTTGTCACATGATGCTTGAGGAGAGGTGTCACATGATGCTTGAGGAGAG
>JAAFCE010009126.1:29708247-29764857 GCA_013389805.1 Trigoniulus corallinus
CAGGGTCCGGGGGCTAAAGGGTCCAGTTATCACAATCCGAGTATCAGGGTCCAACTATCATGGTCCCAGAATCAGGGTCCCATAAACAGGGCCCCACTATCAGAAACCAAAAATCGGGATCTGACAATTAGGGTCCGTCTATTGGGGCCATCAGACGCCAGTCATCTATATCTATAGCTCTAGTTGTGGTTTCATTGAGAAAATCCAAATGGGTTGAGAACTGCTTGTTTGGTTTTTTTTTTTTAATTTTTTTACATCAGCAGAGTGATTAGCAGAGTATTCAGATTATTCTCCATGCCTGTTCACATCTTATTAGCTGCCATGCTTTCCCTCTGTCACACTT
Organism: Trigoniulus corallinus; assembly: GCA_013389805.1. Lineage (NCBI taxonomy): Eukaryota > Metazoa > Arthropoda > Diplopoda > Spirobolida > Trigoniulidae > Trigoniulus > Trigoniulus corallinus. The sequence goes on from JAAFCE010009126.1 coordinate 29,708,591, forward strand.
ACTCACAAAAAAATCGAGAGGAGTTGGAAATGTGATAATTTGCACAACTACTCCAACATGCATTTACACTTGCAAGTAAAATGGAGCACAAAAACTTCTGACAATTTTCAGAAGTACACTCACAACACTGTTTATACACAGCATGCTAATGTCTGACAGTAACTTGCACAAAATTTCTTCCTAGTGTAAACCGACCTTAACACCTGCTTATAGCGATTAGAAGGTCACCCACAGGTCACTACAGCCCTGTCTACTGCATAGTTCTAATGCAGAGACTGCACAGACATTACACAAAGACGACGATTTTTGGGTATTCATGATACCCAGTTTTTCCAAGCGGCCATCAATGTTAGTACTAGCTGGGGTTGCGTTACTTGACTTCAGTTCGGCTATAGCGAACCCCTTAATAGAGAGTTAGTGGTGAACGTTGATGATCTGAACGATACGAGGCAGAAATGGGCAACTGCGCATGCTCAATTGCTGGTGTGCTTTCCGTGAGCATGCACAGTTGCCCATTTTCGCCTCTTATCGTTCGCATCGTCATCGTCAACATTCACCACTAACTCTCTATTAGGCTGCTGTTACAGTGGCTGCAACTTCTGACAAAAATGATTTCTGACGGATTCGTCAGAACAATCAACTATGGACAATTCTGACGAGGGACTCACAAGCAATGTAAACACTCTCATATTCTTTTAATTATTTGATTGACCTGACGAATCCGTCAGAATTCATTTTCGTCAGAAGTCGCATCCACTGTAACCATAGCCTAAAGCCTAGTTCTGTGGCTTGCGACACCGACGCAAATAGCGTTCGAGCAGACGAAATGCCACAGAAACTGAGGACGTAGGAACTCAACTTTTTTGTCACAGTACCACGAAATCAACAGCAAAGTGGAGTTGAGAGGTAGCCAACTGCATTTCTTGTTACAACTGTCGCGCGCATTTCATTGGCTATTACTTTTCGAACAACAATAGCTATTTAAATTTTATTGGCTGTTGGATTTCTGTGCTGTGGGCGCCTCCTCACAGGCATTTATGGAAACGTTTACACATAGCATGTGTAAATGTTTCCACAAAACTAGTCATAAGGAAGTTTTATTACAACGTCGATGCACGCATGCAATAACGTACTCAGACCACGTGACTAGCATACGATTTTTTAAAAAAAGTAAAGTTTTATGGCAGCGTTTCTGCAACGGCCCATACATGAGCGCCACCTACCGAGATGCCTCATCCACTGTCACCCATTTTCTTTCTATTTCTAATGACTAGTTCCGTATCACCACACTTCAACGCTAATCACGTCGCCACTGATGACATCTTGATGACGTTTTGTGCTAGTGCATTATGAAGGACCGCCAGCGCAATTCCTTAAGTGCAGCGCTTTATTTGGAGTCAACGCACGCCGCCGTCATGTCTTACATTATCCTCCGCCATTTTTCAAGCAGACAGCTCAACCGCCAACCAATCAGAACGCAGCGTGACGTGCGGTACGCTATGTGAGTTGACCGCTGGTCAACTCAACTACCGTCACGCATAGCTGCTCTGCGGCGCCCCAAGTAGCAGTGTGACGTCACCATTTTTTGTGCTGAGTCGTCTATTACAACGGTAATAGCGTTAGCGCGTGGGTATACGGAACCAGGCATTACTCTGCATCAAGCGTCTCCAGAGCATATGGAGTTTTCTGGCTGCGGTTCTAACCGACGTACGCTACGCAATGCAGACGAATTGTCAACTGCGCAATCTCAGATATGGCCTGAGTCTGCGCAGTTCACGATTCGTCTGCATTGCGTTGCGTACGTCGGATAGAACCGCAGCCAGAAAACTCTCTACTGTCTCAAAAACGTACGTCAAAACGTACGCTCAGCTTGAAGTTCGTGTTTGCGCGTTGTAATAAAACTCCCTATTAACGAACTCTTGGTTATAACGTACTGTATTTCAACAACGAAAGTTTCCCAGTGAAATGTTTCCCAAAGAAATCCTTCACCCGTTATAAAGAACTTCGGATATAACGAACCGTTTTTAGTACATTTTCCTGATTCGTTACAACCAGGCTTCACTGTATTTTGAATTCGGGTTGTTCAAACATTTAACGGATAGTTTTATAAAGCACCAACCTAACTTAAATCGTACCATGATGAACTGTTCCTGATAAATCGTCAGCGATTAACGATCACGATTAATTGTGGGCGATAAATTGCTCGCTAATCTTCATGCCGTATTTAGCAGAACATGAGGAGGGAGAGGTCTAAAGAAGTTACCGGTATACGATGCCAAACACTTAAAAAAACATCTTTCCACGTGTTGTTGTTGTCTCCACTGGCAGTAATCACTATTTTTTGCGCATTGCTTTCAATTTTACCACAATACATAAAGCAACTCCTAACCCTTACCCCACCTATGGCAGGGTCGGATATCCATTATGCCCCCCCCCCCCCATGGACAAGGGGGAGGAGGGCATTCCACTGACTCCAGCGGGTGGGCGCGCTCCTACACCTGGAAATTGTGCCTTATCTACCCATTTCAAAGTAGAGAGGGTTCTTTTACGTGCACATGACATTATACACCACACGAGACCTCGGTTTTACTTCTCATCCGGAATAAAGCACACTCGGGGCCTCTCTCTCGCCCAAAAGAAGGCAACCCACCTCGGTCCAGTATCGAACCTAAACTACCGACGCAGTTAGTACTGACACCATCGTGCTACCCAATACGACGCCGAGGCAGGCCAATTTTATCACAATCTATAATCAGGATCTTCACGTGCTACCAAAACGGATTGATATCGTTATGAAAACAACGACCTAAGAATATAGGCGTTGTTATTACGGTAAGTGACTGATACAATTTCGTAATATATAGAAAAACTTTCTGAAAATGAATACAGTTAAGGAGGTGAGTCAGAAATAAATGTCAATATTAAACTTCTTTGCTTCAAAAGAGTACTTGTTAACAATAAACTCCATGAGGAGGGCAAAGGAAGGGAAGAAAAACTTTATTTTCACTTTCGAAAAAGAAAATTAAGTTGATTGTCAGTGTAGAAGTAATGAGGTAAGGCTTTACCAGATACGTGTTTCAACCAGGAATTCATTTTCCTACATTGTTATGGATTGCCATGCATTCTAGGACAAAGGAAATGACATCTGAGCTACACTTCTAGGTTTCCAAATAACTACAAACATTAGTACAACACAATCAAATATCCGGAATTAGTCATTTCACACTTGACTTCTTTAACATTACAACTCAAAATTAAAGCCAACTTCCTAACTTCGTAAGTTTTGGAATGCCAGCGAAACATTTCACTGTACAAACTTTATGAACACCCCCTCCCTTATCCCGTTAATTTATTGTTAACCCCAAGGATGCTTCAATGGCCATTAAGCATAAATTTAATTTCAGAAAGACCCATTTCCCAAACTAGTCGTAATAATTATTCAAAAGTAGACGAAATTCGTGACACAGACTGATGAAAACAAATCAGCATCATGTTTTAAACAATAATGCCGAGCAGTGTCGCCGTCGAGCAACACTACCAAAACATGAGTGAGTAAACCCCAAAAAAAAAAATTCAAGGCAAGTCAAAAAATCTTAATATTCATCAGACACATTGATATGATTATCAATTGCTGAGTTTTTATTTAGATGAAATACAAAATGAAAACTTACCAAAACTTTGGTAAACCTCATCTCCAATTCGTGAGAATCAGGCATCGGAAGTTTAATCGGTGCCATTTGGTTCCTAAAGTCTGCTTTCGGATTAGCACTTTCCGTATTCCCCATAGTCCAAATAATCTCTTTCATGGAGATTTAAAATCCTTCAACATATACAAGAAGATCAAACAAAGTTGGGAGTTTCGTTTTCTAATCGATAGAAACCCGTACGAAGTTTACAATGAAATCCACTGGCGGTCTGGCAGCTGCAACAGGTCTACACCATAATCGAACTACATAATGAAACAATTCAACTTCGTAAACGACACTATTTTACGAGAGAATGAGTCACGCATTAACCCTCATCATTCTAAACTTCCACCGATCCCCTTTCTCTTTCGTCGTGGACAGAATTACCAGCAACATACACCGAACCACACAACCTAACAAAAATTGAAACGATCCTAAAATGCATACACCGGAACACCACTGCCATCTAGTTAAATTGGCGTTTATTTATTTTTAGCGCGTCATTGATGTGACAGACGGTCGCTATAACCTTGTCGTCCGCAGATACTTGCAGCGCAGCAGAAGTAAACCTAGGTTTACACAAGCAAGCTACTTACGCAAGTACTACTGATAGTAACTTGCACAAGCCTTTACATGATTAGCAAAAATGTGTGCAAATAGTGTCTGAAAACATTATCTGGAGAGCACTTGCCAACAAGTTAGGTAAAAGTGTAGTTTAACCCAAGGGATTATTTCGTCATTCGTAGCAGATGAAATGTGGCGCTTCGGTCGGTATAACGTCGTCAAAATACTCGTTCCAGGGCCTGCTGCTTGTGCTATTGTTTTTAAATCGTTTGGACATAATGAAAGTGATTCGCGAAATATTAGGCGTGTTGAAATCAAGCTAAAGAACTTCATAAATTTATTTAATGAATATCTTTTTCGTTATTTTAATTGGAATAAATTCATGAATCGAAATCATTAAATAAATCGGAAGCTTCCAGTTAAAATAACGAAAAAGATATTCATTAAATAAATTCATGAAGTTCTTTACCTTTAAGTTCTTGGCCCTGGAACGAGTATTTGACGAAGTTATACCGACCGAAGCGCCACATTTCATCTGCTACGAATGACGAAATAATTCTTTGGGTTAACCTGCACTTTTACCGCAAGTTATTGCAGATGTTTACATCGTATAGTGGATAGTGTGATTGCTTGCTTGCAATGCTCAGAAACAGAAAAAAATATCATTATAAGAAATTTGAACAATTCTAATGTGGTTTTTAAAGCAAATGAATTTTTTGCCTTCTATGCACTGCATATCCTTCTTTTTTGCATATCTGGCTTTTCCTGCACTTCGTATGGCACAGTTGCTACACAGGGGTGCAGGAGTACTCTATCCATTCTTATTCGAATAATGAAAAGCAATTAACCGCTCATCTGTGACTTATTAGGAAGTTCAACCTATCATGTGAAAATACATTGCGCAAAGCTCACACTGATCAAAGATCACATTGCGCAAAGCTCACACTGTGGTACACCAGTACCCCTGTTTGGGTATTAGCCTGATTTCTTATTGCAGTATAGTTATTGTGCAATAGGTCAAACGGTTACATAGAAGTTTCACTCTTCATACTATATGTGAATGGCCCTACTGTTAATTCTGTATTTTGTGAATTGCCCCATAGCTAAAAGTGTAAAAAGGCAAAAATTAATACATCACAAAAATTATCTGGTTTCCCTTAACTGACCCAGTTTTTAATATTAAAGTGGATAACTCATTTCCCCAATTAACCTTTTTATTTCCAAAAAAATTTTTATTAGATTTTTGATAAAACCCCTTCCTCATCCACTAGTTGTTTAGATCAAATGACCCATTTCTAAAAACCTACACTATTGGTCCAACCCCTGATCCCAATCTATCACCCCACATTAATGGACAAATGGGAAAAGGTGTAAAATGGGAGAAAGTAGCCCAGTCACACCAAAAGGGGTATATAAAGGTTGAAACGACTCTGAATCAATCATCAATCATGCATGTAGCCATAGAGTCATGTAGTCCAACAGTCAATCACCATCACCCTTGCTCAAAACTCTGAGAGCTCTCCAAGACAACTGTTATAATATTATTGACTAAGAATTAAAGATTAAATAATTGGTGGAAATATGGACTATGAATAATTGTGGAATTTTGGACTATGAATAATTATGGAATTATGGACTATGGATGTAAACCACTTATCAAAGAGTGAGAAGTTGTGTAACCTCAAAGGCAACAAATGAATAATAAGCAATAAACGTGAATAGTGAATCTTGTAAGAAATACAAGTTGTAGAATAAAAAATTATTGAATCAACTGAAAAGGCTACGATTAAATCAAAAAGAAACGGACTAACTTTTAAATGGACTATCTGTATAACTCTAGAAATTCAGAACGTTGCGACGACCTCTCAAGGATCTATGGAAAGCTACATCCTAAATAGAAGAATCCAGGATTGCCACCAGCGAATGTAAGAAACAAAATTTTTTTTATTAACTTAAAAATGCTCTTATAGCTTCTAGTTACAACAGGAAAAATCTACGAGGAAAAGAAAAAACAAATAGAGATAAGGGATACATTAGGTCTAAAACAACCAAGCCCACATTGGCATCGGACCGGGAGAGCCCTACCACTTGAGATGACTACAAGTCAACAAATCACTCCACAGGAAGGACCATGGGATGGCTCGACAACAAATGGCACAGTCGACAGGATTTGTGAAGAATTAAAAAGATAGGAATAAAGATGAAATAAAGACTTTAACAGATAGGAATGTCAATGAAATGAAGAATTTTTATGTAGCACCTTTTTAAGAATTTTTTCATACACAAGACACTTTCAATTATTTCAATTGTGTTACACATTTTTGTTGCTGTTTTGTTTTATTATGTTTTTGCTTTATTTACTACATGCAGTTAACTACATGCACTATCTTTGATTAACTACATGCAGTTGACTGCATGCACTATGTTTGATTAACTAAATGCAGTTGACTGCATGCACTATGTTTGATTAACTACATGCAGTTGACTGCATGCACTATGTTTGATTAACTATATACATTATTGTTGATTACATATGTGCATTTTTATCACTTTTATTACAAGTATTATTATTACTACTATTATAATAAGGAAATACTTAATGATATAAAGGATTTGAAATGGCAACCTCCAAAGGTGGCAATCTTTATTTATCCCTAGGGAATGTGATGTAGACCCCTTCAAGCATAGCATATGGTGCATTGATTTCGATTTTTTATGGTGATGACAAGGTGTCAATCGAATCTTTTTTAGAGATTATTGACTCGGTTAAAGCACTGGCAGGATGGACAGATTATCTAACAATCGCCATAATCCGATCCAAGCTTAGAGGATCTGCCTCTCAAGCTTGGCAAGAGTCTCCTGCTTTTCAAAACATTTGAAAATACAATGAACTGAGGGAAAATATTTTGAGATATTTTAAACCTAAACAACATACAGCAGTTTTAATGGCTACATTTGGGGATTTGAGCCAAGCCACTACTGAAAGAGTCACACAGTATGCCAACAGAATAAAAAAAGGAAGTGCTTGAAATATTTGGTCCAATCCCTAGTATAAATGAGAAGGCTATTATACAGGCTCAATTCGTGAAGGGACTGTCTTTGAAATACAGGAAAACCATCTTGCCCAAGGACCCCAAATCATTAGAAGAAGCAATAGACTATACAGAACTTGAGGAAATTAATGAGGCTCTAGCTAACCCATCAGGAACAACTAAACCATCGTATCTTGTGGAATTTTCCCCAGGAACAATGGAAACGCTGCTAAAAACATTAACTGATAGAGTGTTATCCTTGTCATCTACAGTTAAGGAACTTAGTATAGGAAAAGGACCATTTCAAAATTTCCAGTCACTTCCTTCTAGACCATATCAATCCAATGGATGCACTGGCAACACTCCATTAAATACAGTGCCTGTGATTAGGAACACCCAAATGAATTTACAATGGTGTTTTAATTGCAATAGGCCAGGACATCTACAAAGGGATTGCAGGAGCCCATTAAAAAACCCAACGAAAAATTTTGTATCTAAAGATTATGCCCAAAGATAACAAAGGAACCTTGCTCCTGGGACTCTTTTAAACCACTAGGGCAACCAAGTCTAGTGGAAGGTCTACCTCAGGGAGCCAATGAAAGCTACCTTCAGCTGATAACATTTGATATTAAAGGACAGCAAGATTTGTTAGATTGCAATTTGTTGTATTTTCCTATCAAAATTGGTTCTGTGCAGTCACTGGCTATAATAGATACAGGTGCTAGCAATACCATTTTGTGTCCTAACATGGAAAAACTTCTGAAAGAGAATAACAAAATTTTAGGAACTGAAATAGCAGACCTAAAAATTTGTTCTATTTTTAAGAAAAAACGACATTTACAGGCTAAAAGGCATATAAAAATTTCCTTAGGGCCTTTTGAATTTATAATAAATGCCTATGTAAACCCTGATTCCTTACCAGATGTTTGTGGAATCATCATAGGAAATGATCTTTCCACTATTCTAGATTTAACATACAAATACAAGGAAGGTATAATTCTTTCTGAATTGTATCAATTTACTATAAATGCAGTCAATCCTGACTTCATTAAATGGACTAAAACTCCTTCCTCTAATGAGGAAACATCCCAAACATCCCTTTCCTTAGATCATTTAACTTCCCCTATTAAGAATCATGTAATAGACCTAGTATCTAAATTCCATGATTGCTTTGCCTTGTCCTTACAGGAATTTCAGCCAACCCCCATTTTGACTCATGCAATTGAGTTAACTGATTCAACCCCCATATATTAGTGCCCTTACAAGGTACCAAAGGCACATCAACCAATTTTTGGAACAAATTATTGATGAATTACTTGAAGCAGACATTATTCAACCCTCCAGCAGTCCCTACTCTAGTCCCTGTCTTCTTGTTTTTACAGAAACAAAACCACCTCGACTCATGATAGATTTTTAGAGCCCTTAATACTATAGTAGTGGGAGATAGGTGCCCCTTACCAACATTGAAGTGTTACTAGAGAATATAGAAGATTCCGAAATCTCACTATTTGACTTTTACAGTTCTTTCTATCAGGTGGAGTTAAGGGCCGAAGACAGATATAAAACAGCTTTCTCTACCCATAATGGTCTGTACGAATTTAAGCGATCTCCTATGGGATTAAAAACATCCCCTAGTATATTTCAACGAATAGCCAACAAAGTATTTGAAGGTTTATTAGGCAAAATTAGTTTAGTTTTCATAGATGATCTACTAGTTAAGAACAAAATCATAGAAGAGCACCTTGTAAACCTAGAAAAAGTTCTTCAATGCATGCATCAGGCAAATTTAAAGGTAAAGCCAAAAAATAAATTATTTAGGGCATGTCATTTCCAAGGGATTTATCAGTCCACAACAAAATAAAATAGATGCTGTACAACGATTCCCTGTCCCTCAAAATGTCAAACAGACACAGTCATTTTTAGGGATGGCAGGATATTATAGAAGACACATTATGGATTATGCAAAAATTACAAAACACCTTACTGACCTCACCAAAAAGGACCATTAGTTTATTTGGACACCTATCTGCCAACAGGCATTCGATACCTTTAAACAAAGTCTTATGAGCTACCCAGTACTAGGACTAGTTGACTGGAAGAAACCTTTTATTTTAACAACAGATGCTAGTGGTTATGCATTGGGAGCAGTCCTTGAACAACCAGAAGGAATCTGCAATTTACCCATTGCATATGCCAGTAAAAAATTAAAGCCTTCAGAAATTAATTGCTCAACTACCCAAAAGGAAGCCTTAGCCTGCCTGTCTGGAGTTTTACACTTTAAATATTACTTAACAGGAAGGCATTTTACACTCATTACAGATCATGCCCCTCTGAAATATTTTATGATCACAAGACATCACAATGCCATGGTGGCAAGATGGGCCTTAAAGTTACAGACATTTGATTTTAATGTCGTATATAAACCTGGAGTTAAAAATCGAGCTGACACATTATCAAGAACACTTTTAGATGCCCCTGAAGAAGTAACGATTAAGATTAAAGAAAAACCAATACTCTTAGGGAAAACGTGCCCCAAGGTGAAGGGTAAAAATGAGGAGCTAAGGAATGCACAGAATAATCAACTGCCAGTTGCCATAGATTTATCACTGATTAAGTTGCATCAATCAAAATCACCCAAAATAAATGAAATCTACCAAAATTTAGTAGGCCTTGATGCTGGGAAAAATGGCCTGGGACCAACACAAGGGAACTATTTATCGGCTGAAGGGGTGGTCATGAAAATGGAAGACTCAAACTTCAGGGAGTGAGTGACAACAAATAATGCCATAGTAATACCAGATACCTTAAAGAGTCTGATACTGTTTCATGCTCATGATTCCAAAATGGCAGGTCATGTAGGATTTCAAAACACTCTTGACCATATAAGACCATATTACCATTGGAAAAACCAATACCAAAAGGTTAAAAACTACTGTGAATCATGTCCTTCCTGTAATCAAAGGAAAAAGCCTAGAAACAAAGCTCAAATTCAAAGCTTACCTTTAGTAACATATCTATTCCAGAGAATAGGTTTAGATGTACTTCAACCATTGCCAAGTACCCTAAATAAAATCAACTACATAGTTGTATTTACCGATTATTTTACAAAAAATGTGGAAGCATTTGCAATTCAGGATCAGAAGGCTGAAACCATAGCTAAGGTAATGGTAAATGAAGTTTTTTCAATGCATGGTTTGTGTGAACAACTTCTAACAGATCAAGGTCCTAACTTTACCGCTGCACTGTTCTGCCTACTTTGCGAATCTCTAGGAATAAAAAAGTTAGTTACCTTGCCATATCACCCACAAAGTGATGGGCAGGTAGAAAGGTTTAATGCTACCTTGGCCCAAATGTTGTCTCACTATGTAAGCAATGGGATGAACAATTAGCCCTATTGTTACTAGCTTATAGAAGTGCAGTTCATGCATCTACACATGAAACTCCATTTTATCTAACCTATGGTAGAGACCCCCTACTACCCCTCAGTCTCCTAAAGACCACTAGGAAACCTCTCTATTCAGATGATTTTAAATCAGAGTTAACTAAAGGGATGCAACTTGCATTTGAGATGGCTTCTGATGCTCTTCAAAAAAGTCAAGAAAGAGCTAAAGAATCCCTGAATAAAAGGTTGAAAATTATTGAGTTTATGGAAGGAGACTTAGTGTATTTGTATACCCCAAAGGTGGGTAAAGGATTAAAGAAAAAGTTAAGCAGGCTCAGTACAGGACCTTTCTGAATAATGAAAAGGTTAGGGCCTGTTAACTGGAAAACAATGAAAGTTTCAAATCCTCGAGAAATTAAAAATGTGCACACAATTAGGTTGAGAAAGGTGACAAAATTGAAAGCCTTTCCTTGCCTAGAAGAATTAGAAGAAAGGGGGGATGAGGCTGGCCAGCAATTGATTAAATCCCCATATGTCTCTGCACAGGAGGAACAGGAAGACCTCTGGGCAGAGGAAATAGATGATGAATATGATGAGGATTTGACAAATGCTTGTGGGGGAAATCCTGATCAGGCCCAAGCATTGACTGAAGAAAAATCCCGAGAAGTCCTCTCCGACAATGAAGTTGGTTCTACCTCAGATTCACGACCTGAAGGATTAGCCTTAACTTCTAAGGAAAACGTCTCACTTGTTCCAAGTCAGGAGGTTGCACTTAGAAGAGAGCAACCAGTTACCCGGTCCCACAGATTACTGCCAGAATTTAATTATAGATTGTTTAATACTACAGGAAAATGAACATTGTTGAAGGATAGCTCCAAATCCATGTCAGGAGGAGCTGTATTAGGACAGGATAATCCTGTAAATCTGAATACAAAGGGGGAAGAAAAAAGTGAAAACAATGAGGAGACTAATAAATCAAAAAATTATGAAAGTATATATGAAAAGGGCATAGATCCAAATGATGAACAATGAAATGAAAATCAACCTAGCATAAGTACAGAAAGTGTACCCGCACCTCTTGCTGAAAGAACCATTTTAGATAAAAAGTATAAAATGCTATCGCTGACAATTAAACAAGGAAAAAAGAATTAATATCCCATCCTCTTTACAAATCCTATTCTTAAATTAGATCAACCTAACATTACCACTCACTTTCCCCATCACTCGTTGTCCCTGGAAACAACTTTTGGGAAGTCTTTTCAAACCCTCTCAGATCAATATTTAATTTTTATCTAGCCTTATTTTGTATGAATTTGTAGAGTTCAAAAATAGAGTTCAAAAATTAGTAGTACACTAATTTATTAACGGTTGGCATAGGCGATAGTTCCAGGCCAGACACCAGGCAAGGTGAAGTGGGCGAGTTCTAACTCCTCCAGCTTGCATTGCAAGCATCGCAGCACAGTCAAGGAATTCGTTGATTCACGTCACTACGTCACACAGTGATGCTGTCAATTTCAGTGATGCTGTCAATATGTCGAACTACTTGAAGAAATGTATTTCACTAACATCACAACACACACTGGCTCATCTATTCCAGTGGTGTTGCTGAAGACACTTGACTAACTGGAGAAACACTACGTTCTTTGTTTGGGCGCTTGCCCACCGTCGGACACAGCTTCACGCTGCAAAGCTTGGAGGAGAACTCCCTTTTCCCGCCTTTTCCCTTGCTTATATTCTACCCGTCCCATTTCCCACCTAAACTAGCTAAAGTAGACTGCACACCACCAAGCGGGAGCATCAGTCTACTAACTGGGTAGCTTGCCCAGTATGTGGCGCCATCTATCAGGACATAGGGAAAGTGCCCTCACAGTGTAGCTGTGCAGTGACGCCACCTGGCAGGGGCGTCGGTGCTACATCGCAACCCTACAGTATTATTGGATGTATTTCTGTATTCTTCATTATTTCATGTTTTCTCTCACAGTCCTAATAATAAGAATCCTTTTTGACAAAAAGAATTCTTAGGAATTCTGAATTTTTTGCCTTCTATGCACTGCATATCCTTCTTTTTTGCATATCTGGCTTTTCCTGCACTTCGTATGGCACAGTTGCTACACAGGGGTGCAGGAGTACTCTATCCATTCTTATTCGAATAATGAAAAGCAATTAACTGCTCATCTGTGACTTATTAGGAAGTTCAACCTATCATGTGAAAATACATTGCGCAAAGCTCACACTGATCAAAGATCACATTGCACAAAGCTCACACTGTGGTACACCAGTACCCCTGTTTGGGTATTAGCCTGATTTCTTATTGCAGTATAGTTATTGTGCAATAGGTCAAACGGTTACATAGAAGTTTCACACTTCACACTATATGTGAATTGCCCTACTGTTAATTCTGTATTTTGTGGATTGCCCCATAGCTAAAAGTGTAAAAAGGCAAAAATTAATAAATCACAAAAATTATCTGGTTTCCCTTAACTGACCCAATTTTTAATATTAAAGTGGATAACTCATTTTCTTCAATTAACCTTTTTATTTCCAAAAAAAATTTTTTAGATTTTTGATAAAACCCCTTCCTCATCCCCTAGTTGTTTTGATCAAATGACCCATTTCTAAAAACCTACACTATTGGTCCAACCCCTGATCCCAATCTATCACCCCACTTTAATGGACAAATGGGAAAAGATGGGAAATGGTAGAAAGTAGCCCAGTCACACCAAAAAGGGTATATAAAGGTGTGAAACGACTCTGAATCAATAATCAATCATGCATGTAGCCATACAGTCATGTAGTCCAGCAGTCAATCACCATCATCTCCCAAGTGAGGGAGATCTGAGAGCTCTCCAAGAATACCATTATAATATTATAGACAAAGAATTATAGATTAAATAATTGTGGAAATATGGACTATGAATAATTGTGGAATTTTGGACTATGAAAAATTGTGGAATTTTGGACTATGAATGTGGAATTTTGGACTATGAATAATTGTGGAATTATGGACTATGGATGTAAACCACTTATCAAAGAGTGAGAAATTGTGTAACCTCAAAGGCAACAAATGAATAATAAGCAATAAACGTGAATAGTGAATCTTGTAAGAAATAGAAGTTGTAGAATAAAAAAAAATTATTGAATCAACTGAAAATGGCTATGAGTAAATCAAAAAGAAATGGACTAACTGTTTAACTCTAGAAATTCAGAACGTCGTGACAACCTCTCAAGGATCCATGGAAAGCCACATCCTAAATAGAAGAATCCAGGATTGCCACCAGCAAATGTAAGAAATAAAATTTTTTTTATTAACTTAAAAATGCTCTAATAACTTCTAGTTACAACGGGAAAAATCTATGAGGAAAAGAAAAAAATAAATAGAGATAAGGGATACATTAGCTCTAAAACAACCAGCCCACATTGGCATCAGACCGGGAGAGCCCCACCACTTGAGATGACTACAAGTCAACAAACCACTCCACAGGAAGGAGCACGGGATGGCTCGACAACAAGACACCATGCAGTATTAATACTGACAAAGCATTAATTTACCTGCAAAAATATAAATTTTGGTTGTAAAATGTGGTGTTGGAACAGTGGAGTATGCCAGTATCCCCCCACAGACAACTAGCCAATATTCCTGTGGGTTCCAGATGCCTGACTAGGGTGTTCCCAGTCATAGCCTGTTCAATTGACCCTGCCACAGGTGGGAAAAAGGGTGTGATGATGATGGTGACACCAGTACCCCTGTGTAGCATTAAAGGGCTATTATTAAAAAATTGAAATTAATTTGTGCAATCACTTCCAGACAGATTTGAAATAAATACCTGATTGCTAGAGCACTTTAGCAACACGTTTACACAAGCAAGCTCTGAATTGCTCAAAGCACTCTCTGCAAATTATAAAATTTGCTTGAAGGGGACTCTCAGTGGCCATTTAGACAAGCAAATATTGCTGGATAGTGCTTGCATATAGTAAATTGTGACAATTTATTTGCTCGTGTAAACTTAGCTTTAGGGCAACAATGCACCGCAGTGGCATAGCATGGGGGGCAAGGGGGCAGCCGCCCTGGGTGCAAAATTTTAGGGGGCACAAAATTTCAAGGGTTGCAAAAATTTTCAATCAAAAAAATACGAAATATAAAATTAGTGTGCCATATCTTTCACATTTTGCGATTTCCGATTCTTATTCCCAGTCTCATTGTGGAAGTGGTCAATACTTGTTGCATCCACAAATCAAACTTGGGTGACAAAAGTATCTTCTTAAAGTGCAGTTACCTGTATTTTACTAACCAACCTGGACAGGGCTGGTGTGATGGGTGTGCAAACTGAATGACAGCAGAGGGCGCCATGCATTCAATTATAACCCACCACTCCCTGTCCACCCCATACACTACCATGTCCCTGTGGAACACCTGTTTACATGCCTGCTTCGGTCTCCTCCTGCCCTGGGTGCTACTGACCACCTGCATTCCTGGCAAGGATGTAATGAGCTCCTCCTCCCCTCTTCTCATGACATGTCCATACCACCTCAGCCTATTCTCCCTCATTTTTTCTGCAATGTCCACCACCCCTAGGCTACCTCTAACATAGGCATTCCTAATTCTATCAGCTCTTGACATGCCACTCATGTACTGCAGCATTTACATCTCAGCCACTTGCATTCTATTCACGTGGCTCTTCCTTACTGCCCAATACTGCAATTCATACAGCATAGCTGGCCTAACCACTGCCCTGTAGAACTTCCCTTTCAGCTTGATTGGGACCCTTGTATCACACAGGACTCTGCTTGCATGTCTCCACTTCAGCCATCCCATTGATTCTACAGGTCACATCAAAGTCTATCTCCCCACTGCATTGGAGCATTGATCCTGAGTACTTTACCTCTTGCACCTTTTTCACCAGTTCGCTCCTCGAACATACGTTACTATTATTTTCCTGTCCTTCCCAATTGAAAGCTAAATGCTCTGTCTTCATCATGTTCATCTTTAGCCCTCCCTTTTCTATCACTCCTTTTATAACGTTTAGGCCCTTCTCTCTGTTCTCTGCTGTTGCTAACTTTTCCGATATCAACAGCAAATGCCCAGCACTGAGGGGGCCCAATCTCCTACCCCCATAAGGAGTTTTTCCAAATCCAGGATGAAAAGATATGGACTAAGTGCCAAACCTTGGTGCACCCCAACTTTCACTGGAAAGCCCCTATTATCCCCTGGCTGTGGAACCATCATACATATCCTGGACTATTTGAATAAACACTTCCTCTACTCCCCATTTTCGCAATACCTCCCAAATTACCTGTCTTTGGACACTGTCATAGGCCTTCTCTAGGTTGATAAAGATGACATGAGATCTTTCTTTGCTGCCCTATACTATTCTATCATGTCCCTCAGAATGATGACTGGCTGAATTGTGGACCTACCTGGCATAAAACTGATCTGATTTCCAAGGACACAAGTTCTATCCCAGAGGTGGCATTCCATTACTCTATCCCAGAGCTTCATCGGGTGGTTCATTAGCTTTTTACCCCTCGAGTTACCTTGGACTTTTCCTTTGCCCTTGAAGAGTGATACTATCCAACTCTCATGCAATGAAGATGGCATTCTATCTCCAACAGCTAACCTACAGAAAAGTTTCCCTAACCACCTGGTGCCTTTCCTTCCTAGGCTATGCCATTATTCGATGGGGATTCTATTAGGGTCTACAGCTTTTCAGCCTTTCATCTTCCTGAGAGCCCTGGCTACATCTTCCTCTGATACACAGTCCATCATCTCTGTCGATGCATAATGGGGGTGGCAAAGTCCTTCTCTCCCCTTCAGCTTTTGAAGAGGTTTTGGAAGTACTCCTCCCGCCTTGTCTTTACCTCTGATGGGGAAAACAGGACCCTACCTTCACTATCGTTCACTGTAATGGCTCAAGGTATGTCTGTAGCTGCCTTATCTCTATCCTTGGCAAGCTTGAAGACTTCTCTCTCTCTTTCCTGTGTTTCTAACTGCTCATAGAGGGCCTCACAATTCTGGTGCTTGGGGTGTGTGCTCAATGATCCTCCTAGTGGTGGTTTTGAGCTACCTATAATGTATCTTAGACCCCTGGTCCCCTAACTTCCACCACCTGTGGAAAGCAGATTTAGTTTGCTTGATGGTTGTTTCTACCGCCTCATTTCACTGGCCTAACCAGCATTTCCGAAAATATAATTTTTGTCAATAAATAAGATCATTATTAAGTTTAAAAATGGTGTTACTACCTTGATAGTTTAAGTTTAAGAAATTTGGCTCTCAAAAGAAATTCCAATCACATATTGTTGATATTTGGCTCTTTTGACCGATGAGTTTGCTGACCACTAGTCTAGAACAGTGGTTCTCAATTTTTTTGAAGTCGGGGAACACTAAACTGACATTTTACTAGCACGGAACACAATTCAACATAAACTTTAAAGCAGGTTGTACACCTTCTACACTTGGTATCATCATATCTTTATCCCACCTGTGGCAGGGTTGGGTCTGCGGGTTCTAGCCCTCCACTCTCATCTATCTCTCCCCCAGTTCCTCATCCACCCCACACACTGTCATATCCTTATGGACAACCTGTTCCCCCATCTGCTTTGGTCTCCCCCTGCCCCTGGTGCTACCAACCACCTGAATTCCTGGAATTAACCTAACGAGCTCCTCTTTCCCTCTTTGCATGACATGTCCATACCATCTCCGCCTATTCTCCCTCATTTTTTTCACGATGTCCACCACCCCAGGTTACCTCTAATATGCTCATTCCTAATCCTGTCAGCTCTTGACACGCCACACATGTGCCACAGCATTCACATCTCAGCTACTCGCATTCTAATTACATACAGTAGCTCGACCTCATTGTCCAGCACTCTAATCCATATAGCATAGCTGGTCTAACCACTGTCCTGTAGAACTTCCCTTTCAACTAGATTGTGATCCTCCTATCACACAGGACTCCCCTTGACTGTCTCCACTTCAGTGACCCCCTCCCCTATTGATTTTTTGGGTCACATCAGAGTATCTCTCCATTGCATTATTTGTGCATTAATTTTTTGTGGAACACTTGAAGTGGTTTCATGGAATATGCTTTGAGAACCACTGGTCTGTCCATAAGTTAGGGGGTGCCAATTTTTGCCTTGCCACAGGCACTAGAAACCCACGCTACACCACTGATGCACCAGTGGTTTGCCAAGGTGGTCACGAGGTATTTTCTCGCAGTTCTCATTGTGGTTTTTGGATTGTTCATACGCACTGTGTAAAAAAAATTATCGGACACCCAACATAATAATGTTTGAACAGCTGTTCTTTTTATATAAATGAAGATAACCAAGCAATTCCAATTTGAAAGGGAGCGGCGAGTTGCGTTGGACACACCAGTTCTCGTCTGATCACTGAAGTTAAGCGACGCAAGCCCAGTTAGTACTTACATGGGTGGTCGCTCGGGAAAGCTGGGTACTGCTAATGCCCAATAATCGTCGCATTGGTGTAGTGTCGGTGCAGTCTATGCATTAGAACTACGCAGTGGACGGGTCTCTAATGACCTCGTAGTTGACGGGACCTTAAACACCAACAAACAAACAACAACCAATTTGAAATATGTGGTCTAAACCCTCAGGAAACACAGTGTGAAAGACATTTTGAAAAATAATTATTGAGAAAGAAAATATAGCATCAACAAGTGAACCTTGCCCACTTTAATGCAAAATAAGGTTTCAAAGAATTCCAAAATCTTCATTAATATGGAAAATAAATTATAGTTCTTTTAAGTTTTAATAACTTGTGTGACCACCACACATTTTGACAATACCACGGATTGTCTTTTGCATGGTGCTAACCAGTTTTTTTGTGGTTTCTCGGCTGATGGAGTTCCACTCTTCTATCAAGGTGGATTTCAGGTCTTCCTTGGTCCTGATGTCATGAGTGGCTAATCTCCTGCCAAGTTCATCCCAAAGATGTTCAATTGGGTTAATGTCTGGTGATTGTGGGGGTGTATGGAGCTGTTTAGCCACGTTCCATATCAGACATTCCTTCACAACTTTCACAGTATATTTTGGGTCATTATCTTGCTGGAAGACAAATGAGCCATTGTGGCCCAAACTCTCAGCACTTTGTTTCAAATTGGCATGGAGAATAACAAGTACACATTCCTGTCCATAATCCCATTGATGAATACCAGATTCCCACAGCAAGAAGCACTCATACAGCCCAACACTAAAACACTACCACCACCATGCTTCACAGTGGTATGCAGGTTCTTCAGTTCCAACTCTTGGTTGGGTTTTCTCCATACCTTAATGCATCTATCTGATGAAAAGATGTTAAATTTGAACTCATCATTAAAGATGACAGAGTTCCAAAAGCTCTGGTGCTCATTGATATGGTTCTTAGCACACTGCAGGTATATGCATTTGTTAACTTTTCTGATAAGGGTTTTTTTCTCAGGAAACCAGCCATGATAGCCTGCCTTTATTAATATCAGTCTAACACTTTGAGGTACTACTGCCACACTGTAATCACATTCTAACATGTCATCAAGTTTTGGTGCACTGATTTGGGGGTTTTCTCAAACAGCCCAAAGAACAGCACAGAGATGGAGGCCATTTAGCTTCAGCCATTTCTCGATAATTATTTTTCAAAATAGCTTTCACACTGTTTCCTGAGGGTTTAGATCACATATTTCAAATTGGAATTGCTTGTTTATCTTTATTTATATAAAAAGTACAGCCATTGGAACATTATTATGTTGGGTGTCCAAAAACTCTTTTTACACAGTGTACACTGTTAGCTATGATAGGGTAACCAGACGCCCCAATTTAGGCAGGACAATCCCAATTTCAAACTTTATGTGTCACCATCCCTCTCTTGTACTGGAGGGACGCTTGTTTGTTAAACTTTGTTGGCAACTTCTCCAAAGCATTCACTCGTTAATAAAATACCTGTACAGAACACCCACACAGAATGATCCTTCTAGGTTTGCAATTGACCATCATCTGCATCAAATTAAAATATCAAGCATCCTGTGTTGGGCCCATCATGTGACCCATAGAATCAATGGGGATAGTTGTAGTGGAGACAGGGAAGCAGAGTCCTGTGTGATAGGATTGTCCCAATCAAGTTGAAAGGGAAGTTCTGCAGGGCAGTAGTTAGGCCTGCTATGCCATATAGATCAGAGTGCTGAGCAGTGAGGAAGAGCAACATCAACAGAATGCAAGTAGCTGAGATGAGAATGCTGTGGTACATGAGTGAGGTGTCGAGAGCTAATAAAATTAGGAATGAGCATATAAGAGATCGTCTGAGAGTGGTGGACATTGCCAAAAAGGGGAAGAGGAGAGGTCCGTTTCTAGAATGCAGGTATGCGGCAGCACCCAGGGCAGGGAGAGACAGAAGAAGACGTGGGAGAAGGTTGTCCATAAAGCTATGGCAGTGTGTTAGGTGGAGGGCCAGAACCCATAGACCTGACCCACCTGCAGGTGGGATAAGGGTATGATGATGAGGCACTTTGTGCTGGATGGACAGACATTCAAGCTATAAGGTACAGTAGGTACAAAGTCACAAGTTTGATTCTTTGCTCTTCAGGAAACCATGTCTCACCCCCGCTACTTGTGGGCACTCACCAAAGCCCCATTCCGCTTTGCCTTCTGGAAAATCTGGTCATTTTACCTATCAGGTTCACTTAGCATAGATGTGTCATAGTAGTTGTAGTAGTATCTAAATGTCTTTTCCCATAATCCCTCAATCAATAAAAATCATCAAACATCATGGAACATTAAAATTGGGTTATCCTAATTTTTCAGGTAACATTTAATAAATATCATCGTCATACCTGTATCATGCCTGTAGCAGGGTCGGGTCTGCAGGTTCTAGCCCCATACACTACCATATTGTTACAAGCAAGCTGTTCAAGTCTCCCCCTGTCCTGTTTGCTTCCAACCACCTGAATTCCTGTAATGGACCTAACAATCTCCTCCTCCCCTCTTCTCTTTACTTGTCCATACCACCTCAATCTACTCTCCCTCATTTTTTTCTGCATTGTCCCCCACCCCTAAGCTACTCCTCATATACTCATTACCAATTTTATGAAATCTTGACACTCCACTCATGGACCACAGCATTTGCATCTCAGCTACTTGCATTCTATTTATATGGCTCTTCCTCACTGCCCAAGACTACTCCATATAGCATAGCAAGCCTAACCTCTGTCTTATAAAACATCCTTTTCAACTTTATTATAGTTATATTTTGAGACATTTAATGTTTTTTTATTTTTCATTAATTGATTTTACAATAATTTTATTATTATATGTATTATCAAACTCATTTTAATTATCCTGGAATAGAGCTTTTACATTGTTCTCTCACAATTCAAACTATTCAATTATTTTGAATTTTCTTATTCGATATTCGAATAGTTGATGAAGCTCAATATTTGGAAACTCTAATCCTCGCGCTTTGCTAACTCTTCTCTTTCTCAGGTTTTTGGGTTTCCATACTTCCATTGTTGGTTATTATGATATCAGTTAATTATGTAGAATACTAACAGAATTTCAACCATTGTTGTAGTATCTCATTATAATGGTTAGTTAAATTACAACTTTTAATTCATCTAATAAATTTCCAAAGATAGGATGGATAGTAGGATGGGAGTTGTCACATCCTAGGATTCATCCCCCAAATCTGGGATTTTGGAAAAGGAAAATCCCAAGGGGTTCTTTAACTTGAAGGTTCTCACCGATATATCAGTGCTTAAACAACAGGGAATAAGGAAGAATAAGAACAGTTGTAGAAGGACAAACAGGATAGAGGTAATAGAGAAATTCCAAATCGAATTAAGGGGATTGGAGAAAATAGATCAGAAAGGGTCACTACTTTGAGGTATCGCGAGCAGCCTTTCCCATGGAAATGTTTGGTTGCACTAAGGCAATTATAGGATCCTTTAAAGACAAGTCAACTTTATCACAAGACTGGATGTGGTTTCGAAATTTTTCATGAATTAGCATGGGGCTACTTGTTCTGAGATGCATTGAAGCCATTGATTGCTACTATCAGTATTAGGAGGAAGTACTGTAATTGACATTCATTTGCATTAACTGATATGGACAATAATTTAAACCTTTTGTCCAAGATAGTTTCATTAGGTCTCATAGAGTCGTTATCATCAGTGCCAGTCACTTTTTCACCTTCAATGGTTATTTCCATATTTGTGTTACTTTGACTGTATTTGGATCTTTCTGTCCTACCCATTTTTGCATGGTGTGCAGATTTATTTCCCTTCTGGAGAATTCTCTGTTTTCACTATTTACCATCCCACCCTCAAATCCTTCAATTATTTTTGGAAATAGGAAACCCAGCGTCATGAAGCACTGTATGGTATGAAGCACTGCATTCTGGGATGGTTTCTCAATTTAACAGGGAACCTTAGATGTGGCATCGTTCCTGATGTCACATTAGTGCACTCATTAGGGACTTGCTTTTGAGTCACATTTTCAGAGATATCACCACTTGATTCCACAGAAGTAATAACTTGTTGCTGGACAGCTCTTTCTACACAAGCATTTATTTCCAAATCCTCAACATCACAAGTATCCATGCCATCCATCCTGACTTGTGTGATTTCTTGTACATCAGGAGGAGTTACACAATGCACATTATTTTTTAACCCATTTCTTTAATATCATTCTCTATCCAGAGGTCAGAACTGTCTGGCACTACTGGGATAGGAATACTGGGATTTCTGTCCTCACCCTGGCCAGAGTTATCAGAGACCCAATCTAGGCTGTGAAAAGGATGTCTTTTCTCATACCATTTCAGTCTATTCACGTGCATATATTTTATGTCCTGAGGATTTACTGTATTTTTATCTTGACATTAACAGGACCCAATCGTTTACTTATTTGATATGAACTGCTGCAAAGACGAATTAATTTCCTTTTCTTCCCTAATTCCACCATAGGGGTATACAAATAGATTAATTCTTCTTCCACATATTTTTGTTCTTTAGTTTTTTACTCCTTATAAGCCTTGCCTTAGATTGGCTATTCCTAAGAAATTCCTTGGTTACTTCAAAAGCAATTTGCATCCACTTTGTTAACTCTTCCTTAAACTTCTCTGCATCAAGATGTGTCCTAGTGATATGTAGGAGGTTTATTGATAATAAATGATCTCTACCATAAGTCAGATGAAAGGAAGTTTCATGTGTTGAAGCATGCTCTGCACATCTGTAAGCTAGTAAGAGCATAGGTAACTTATCATCCCAATCATTTTGTGATATATTCACATAGTGGGGTGTTATCTTCTGGTTATATTGGTATTATTAACCCGAATTTAACGATAAATGATTAAGGTTCGTTGCGGGGTTGTACCCGGTTATAGGAATTGGATGCGATAATAATTAACTTCAACTCAAGAAGGGTTACGATTTCTACTTTTATTTTCCCAATTAGGATATTACTATGACTGTCAAACAAATAATTCTTAATCACATGAATCTTTATTTAGGCATTCAACAATTCAAACATACAAAATCCTCCTTCTTCTTTAATGAGCATAAATTTGTCAATTTCATCAACTTCAAATTGTTTGGGATGCAACAATAAAGTAACATAAATTCAATTCACTAATTCTAAATTCTTGGATCCAAGATATCGATTATATATTCCATTAACGCTTAATTTTAGGTTCAAAAAAATGATAGTAATAGAATTTATATATATTTATATATATATATATAAAGATAATGATAATAATAGCAGTAAAGATAAAAATTGTGCTACAATTTAATTGTGACTGATAGACAATTTAATAGCGACTGATAGATTCCCTTCTCTTGAGGGTGTTAATTGCATTTAACTATAGTGTGTGCAATTGAATTAGTAATCTACTTGATTTATGATATTTTAATACACTTGAATCATTCATACGCTAGGTTATAGTATTCCGTTAACTTTAATTATCATAAAAGCGGTGAACTAGCTTCCCTCTTGCTCTAGGGCCAGCTATAAAGAAAAAATTTGTAAACATTATCTCAACAGGGCCTTTCCTCTTTTGGGTTTTCCTTTTTCCAGGTCACATCTTTTGATCTTCTTTTTTCTTTTCTTCCTTTTTCTTGGTTTAGGGATTTTTCTCATAAAATATGCATTAAATTTTTCCATTTTCCCTACCTTTACAGCAATACTGTCGTTGGTCCTCCGTTAGATGGCGCCACTTGTCTGATGCAAGCGATGGCTGCTTTCTGACAGGTACTGTCTGTCGATTTTTCTTGAATTTTTGTTCTTTTAGTTTATCTGTCTTTTCTTGTTATGTATTTAAAAGAATCCAAAGATTTTTGTTCTGTTCTTGTAGTCACACACAAAGAATAACAGCACCACTTGTATTATCGGTGAGTAGATATTATTTCTTTAGTCCTTGCATTCACACACTGTCCAAAAGAGTTTGTAGATAGAGTTTTATAAAGGACGAAAAAAGGGGTTACTGTAATTATTCTATTCTTTTTCAATCCTCTGGAGGGTAATAAAATTTTGTTTTAATTTCTTTTTAATAGCTTTTCTTGAACCAAATGTCACTTTAACTGATAATTAATTGCCTTTCAGGTGACAGGTCCTGGGATTTTAAAAGGTTTGTAGGATCCATGAGTCATCTTTAAAGGGATCATCATTATTGCATCATCTTAGGCATGCTCAGTAAGTATTTCTATTTCTTTGTTTTAATTGTTTATTTCTTTTTTCTCAGTTTCAGGTCAAAGGTAAGTAGGACTTAGGGAACTTTCAGGGTGTTGTTTCTTCACCCGTTCTTCCCACAGAAAGTGGAAAGGGGAGACCCTTGAGGGAGTCTTAGGGTAAGTATTTTTTTATTTTAAAATTTATCTCCTGCTTGTGTAACACCCCTTTCTTCTATTTTTAGGCTAGTTCATCTTGTGGGTATAACCACAAGATAACAGGGGCAGCATTTGAGGTATGGTAACATTAAATCTTTCCACCTCACCATTGCTGTGTATGTGGTAAATTGAGGCAAATATTTCATTCATACCTAGGAGTTCACAAAGAGATTCAAATAGAATGGAGGTGAAGTTGGGTCTCTTGTCTGTAAGGAGCTGTTCACACAATCCATGTCTAGATATTACCTCATTAACCATAATCCAGGCAACTGTATCAGATAATCCCTGAATAGGTGCAATGCCCTTGGGTTTTTCTTTCATTGCATGTAAAACATGATTCGCAATAATATTTTATATCAAAATACAATGTTTCACAAAAGAAAAGGCTCTTAGTTTTGGAAAGAGGTTTATGAAAATCCACATATCCTGAGAGTTTTGAGTCATGAGCATGATGCAACACCAATGCTATTAATGTTTCTCTGGATTACTGTATTAGTTTCATGGGTTGGGGAGTAAGCTGATAGGTTCATGTGCATTGCACACTTTGTATGGCTTTCTAAACACTGGTTTATTTTCATAAAGTTCTATAGTATGTACTAATAGCTAGTAGTTTAAAACTTCATCAAGCTTAGATCAAACACATCATAATTTTACATAGAAGCTGTCTTACCTGTTCCTGGGTTTTGCTTTTCCAAATGGTCAAGTGAAATTTCTTCTATCACAGCTTCTTCGTGTTTTCTTCAGCTTCCAGAGACATGAGATTTAAAGCCACAAATGACACAGTCAATGCATCATGGATGGGTTTTATTGCATAAATCTCCATAGAAAATTTTCCTGAAGCAAGAGACCTTCAATTTTGGTGATATTTGAAATTCAGTAATGTCATTAGATCATTGCCTATGATAATGCCACTAGTCTTGGTAGACTAATGATGTTGACATATGCACTGATGGTTGCCTGTATTGAACCAATTCCTAGTCTGAAACCTTAATTTTGTGCAATTGTCCCTGTTTCTTAAATATGGATTGCACCCTTAAGTTTCCTTCTTTAGTTTCTAAGACATCATTGTTTTGCTCCATTTCTTGTGAAATCTTGGGACACAATACTGTATTCATTGCTCCTGTATCTATAACATATGAGGATACTGAACAGAATTTTACAAAAAATCGGAATTTCTCACTATCTAATTTGTATTGGTCTGTACTAAATTGAAATCTATCAGCTGAAGGGTATCTCTACTGGCTCCCCAGATTACTACAGCATCTTTTCCTGGTTGTCCTAATGGTTTAAGGGTGATTGATGCTGAGAAGGTGTTTCATGAGACCCACCTTCTGATGGATACCTTTTCTTGGACAGATTCTTTTATAATGTCCATTTTTACCACACCTATAACAGCATACTGTGAGTTGCTCTTGCTTATGTTCATCATTAAGTGACCTTCTATTTGATAAGTAAAGGGCCATCTACATGTCACGTCTTATGAACTTTAAGTGCACAAACCTGTTTGCACACTCAAAGAAGTAGTGTGTAGATGCTAAAGACTTGTGGCTTGCATGAGCAAAACCTGGCTTGTATGACTGAAGTAAGTCAAAGTGAAAGATGGAACGAGGTGCAGTTTTGCATTTCACATAGCATGTGAACACTCATGCAGTTTTTTCTACTCATTTTTCACTTAGTTTTTACAAAGGGCAGCCACATGGCAGCCAAAGGCTATTCATTGTAAAGACTATTGTGATCATCACAAATCAAAAGAATATTGTGATAATGACAAATCAAAAGACTATTGTGATCATGACAAATCAAAAGACTAATGTGATCATGACAAGAAATCCAGAGCATATCAATTACTTATTAATAAATTTAAAGACATTGGTGAGGAGTTGGATGGGACATGGTGGTGAAAAAACTTAATTCTCTAAGATCATGCTGCAGAAAAGAAAAAAAAACTTGCCAATTCACTCTCATCTGGAGCTGGTGAAGAAGATGTTTTTAAGCAAAAATTATGGTACTTCAATTTATTAATATTTGTTGATGACCAAGATACACCACATGCATCATTTTTCAATCTTGATGACAATTGAAATGAAAGAGTAAGTAAACTTGTTTATTTATTTTATTATGATTATTAAAACTATTATGCATATTAAATAATATCCTGCATATTAAAAATATAAAACTCTAATATATAATAAACCCATTCATTTTGCCATGGAACAGCCCCATCATTAGTGAAGTATTGAACAAATTCCTCTCAAACATATTTAGCATCAGGGGAACCTTGCTGATTTTGTCCTATTTTGAGATTCTGTAATTACTATTGATGGACTCTTTCCCCTAAAGAAATTTGTCAACTGCACTGCATTGCAGGAGTAACTACTGTCAGCTGCACTGCATTGCAACGAAAACTGCTGTGGGCTGCACTGCACAGCAATCGCCATTAATAGTTGTGTTACTTGACAACTGTCACGTATTCATATCAAAAGGGATGAGATCATCACCCTCTCCTCCTCGTTCCTTTTTTTTTTTTCATTCCTTCTCCTTCTCTTTTTAATAAAGGAGAAGCACCCTGTTTTCCTTTTTTTTTTTTTTTTTTGGTTTATGGGTATTGCATACAAGTATAGTTTTTGTGGTTGTTATTTTTTACAATTTTTTGCATCTTATATTGCATCTTTTTTTTGACTTTATGATAGTTATAAAAGATCCTTCTCTGTTTAGGAATTCTTGGAAAGTTATATAATTTTTTTGTGTTTATTGTGGCTGTAAAAGATTTTTTGTATTTGTATTTGTTGTATTTTTTGTCCCAATCACAAGACTCAGAGAAAGGAAAGAACCAATCAGAAAAGTAAAGGGAGCAAACCCTTCCTTTGACTTAAATGGAAGAAATGGATAAAAGGAAGAAAAAGGCAGACAACAAGACAACAGGATGAACCACAGAAGACATGCCACACACTTCTCTCCATGAGAGGAAGGACTACTCTTCCACACCAAATTGGAAGACACCTTGGTCCACCTTTCCACACCCAAAATGGAGGACACCTTGGTCCACCTTTCCACACCCAAAATGGAGGACAACCAGCACTACACTTGCCCACTGAAATAGAGGACATATCAGAGATGCCTCTCCAGCATCCAGAACTCAACACCAAGATGGACTCCAGGACAACAGGAAGCCCTAAGCTGTCTGAGATGACATCCTAATGACAACCAGGATCCAAAACATGTGGAAGGACATATCCAGGATGATGACTCATATTCTCAACCACCAGCTCAGATAAGAATACCACCAAGACATTTTTTTATATTTGTAATAGCAATATATTGCTTGGGTGAAGCCTCTCCTTTTTCTTTTAGCATGGGAGCAAGGGTTAAAAAATTTTTATATGTAATAAACTGTAAATCTGAAAATTAAAAGAAATTCCTTTCTAAAAAGACAAAGTTTTTTTGTTAATATCAAGCCCACATTGATGAAGAACCTAGGGAAGGAACCCAAATGCTTGCAAGAATAAATAAATTAAATAACTGAAGCATAACAAACATGGTGTTTAAGTATCACAAGATGAATCTCAGGCATATCTATCAGAACATTCAGATGCAAAACATTATGTAATATGCATGCAGCCATGACTACATCATATGCATTCTTTAAAGATAATTTCATGGGTTTTTAAAATTTGAAACCTATTACTTAAAATATCAAAAGCATTCTCTACTATTATTCTAGCCCTTGATAGTCTGCAGTTAACTATCTTTTTTCATGGTAAAGCTCATCTCATATAAAAGGCGTCATAATATTTGGTTGAAGTGAGAAACCTTCATCAGCCACAAAGACATAATTTAGTTGTCTTTTGCTGTTAGTAAGGAAGTAAGGTCTGAGAATATGAAGTAATCCATTTTGAAGTTTTTCATAGAAAATAGTATTATCTATAACACCTCTATCTGAAACCCAGCCATTAGTTCAAACATCTGACTCGGCTGAGGTCATGACTCTTCAACATTGCAGATGCTCTTCATCTGTAATAATGTTCTTTTTAATAATATTAATTTTTTGTGAGGTTTTTATTGAGGTCAAAATTAAGAATGAAGTCTTCTAGATGCTTTTGAAATAAAGATACTTTTTAATGAAGTCAAAATTAAGATTCAAGTCTTCCAATGTTCTTTTAATTGAAAGTAAGATCCCTTTTTATTTAGGTCAATAAAACAATTAAAGTCTTGTAGATTATTTTTGAAGAATTCCTTCTATATTTTGTTTTAAGGGCACCCTTATGGAGCAGTTGACATCAGTATGTTGTTTAGGATTAAAATAATGCAGAATTCATAGAATTATTGAGATTCAGAGTGTTTTGCCATATTTGAGCAGCTGATCCCCTTAATTTTGACCTCAGGATCTCTATAGCAACTTCATCTGTTCTTTTGCTCAACACCTTACCAGAATCCATGATACTTAGAAAGGACTCAATGGTAACCTTTTCATCTGCAGAATAGGGGGAATAAGGGTACCCTATGGCACACCCCAGTGGATAATGGACTGGGATCACCTCCAGCAGCCATTGTGAAATGTAACCTGAAATACAAACAACAAAATTGTCATCCCTTTGCCTTGATACAACTTCTCAGGAAGGTAATTTCTAAGGTAGTTATCCTGAACTTATACTTCAATAAGAAAATGATATCCTGTGACTGCACCATTTTGTTACCTATCCAGTTTGCTTAGCACTGTTGTGTTATAGTAGTATCATTATTTCCCTAGACAATTCCCATCCCAGGTTACAATATGTAATCCTTTCCCTATATCAATAAAATTAATCAAACATCATGGGCTCATGTGAATTTCCAAATCTGCCATCCATACATGGATTCCATTGGCATCAGGCAACCTGAAGACCTTGTTTCTAAGGTAGGTGGTTAACTCAGTCAGTCAGCCTGATTAGTCTTTTGACCCTTTGTGTTCCTACTTGTCAGATAACTGGTTATTGTACTCCTCTGACATAGTGGCTGGTCATTTCAATTGCAATTTTCTGGGCTC
Source organism: Trigoniulus corallinus (assembly GCA_013389805.1). Lineage (NCBI taxonomy): Eukaryota > Metazoa > Arthropoda > Diplopoda > Spirobolida > Trigoniulidae > Trigoniulus > Trigoniulus corallinus. Next base: position 29,738,143 of record JAAFCE010009126.1, read on the forward strand.
CTGTAAGGAAGCCACTCAATTACTGTAGTTCTTTAAATCCTTAAAGTTGGAACCGATGATTGCCCTTCCTACACAGGTTACCACTAACTCTAGTTTGCTCCTGGATCAGAAGTGTCTGTTGCACAAGTGTCTTCTGTTCCATGACTTCTGTCTCATCAAGTGTCACAAGTACCTCACAAGTGTTTCATCATTTTCTTGAAATGTTGTTTCACTTTCCCTTTTGTTAAGCCTGTGTCTTCATTAAGCTCAATCCAATTCAATGTAAAATGCATGGATTTCATTGCCTTTAATGATCAAATCCGTGCTCTGGATACTCCATATTTCTATACATGTAGGAAGTGGATGTGGAGGCATAGCAGACAATTGAAGGGGGACATGGCGATAGGTGGCACATCAAGCCCCAGCGGGAAAAACCCAAAGCAGTTGAAACCGGAAGGCAGTGGAAGTGGGAGTTGGACAAGGATGGTTGAAAGAAGATAGTGGAGAAGGACAGTTGGAAAGTGGACTGGGTTGGCGACAGTGAAGGAGGGCAGTTGCAAGAAGAAGAGTCGGAGACCAAGGAAGAGGCTTCCAACATAATTCTCTTAACATAATCCACATGTTCCTCTCCAACATAATCCTCATCAACATAATATCTGTTTAGTGTTGGAAGGATCATCGGTATAGTTTGTGTTTAAGTGTTAGTCCCACATGTGTTTAATTGATGTGAATCAGTCTCATGAATTAGTTTCTCTTGTCTGTAATTTCCAGTTTTCTAATATTTCAGTTCAGTCAATTAAAACCTACATAATTTTGGGGGCCTGTCCAGGATTAGATTGACGAACTGAGAAGTGAACAGACTGGTTGAGATGTGGAGAGAAAATCGGCTTTTTTCACAATTTTATGTGGTGCATAACACCCAGACTATGCCAAGAGAACAAAGAGAAAATGGCATCTGTGGAAGTTGCAGCTACAGAAGGAAAGGACTAAATGAATAATAAGTGAATTTGGAACTTATACTTTGGAAGAGAGGAACATAGGATAAGGAGGCCTGCCATTCCTTCTACCAAGTTGTTCAGTTGTTTCTAAGAAGTTGAATCCAGTTGCTTCTATCAAGTAGTTCAGTTGCTTCTGTTAAGTTTTCGAGTGGCTACACAGTTATCCAGTTGCTTCCACACAGTGGTTCAGTTGCTACCACGAAGTTGTGCAGTTGCTTCTATCAAGTTGCTCTGTGGTTTCTACGAAGTTGAATGCAGTTGCTTCTATAAAGTTGTTCAGTTGCCTTCAACAAGTCATCCAGTTGTTTCTACCAAGTTGTTCAGTTGTTGTTGTTTATTAGTGTTTAAGGTCCCATAAACTACAAGGTCATTAGAGACCCATCCAATGCATAGACTACACACACACACTACACTAATGCGACGATTATTGGGTATAAGCAGTACCCAGCATTCCCGAAACCACCCATGTCAGTACTACCTGGGCTTGCAATGCTTCACTTCAGTGATCAGATGAGAACCAGTGTGTGCAACATAACCCGCCACTCCCAAGTTGTTCAGTTGTTTCCAACAAGTTGTCCAGTTGTTTCCACCAAGTTGTTCAGTTGCTGATGTTATCTTGTGATTATATGTAAAATAAAATAAAAAATTGAAATAAAAAATTGAAAAAGAAATTGTAATGTGTTATAAGAACAAACAAATCGGAAATTTAAAAGAGAAATAAAATAAAAAATATTACCTTCTAGTGCTACCATTTGGCTCCTAACTCAAGAGAAAAACTGTAACCTTATATGAATCTGCGTTGTTTTGAAGCCATATCAATTACCCCTTTTTGCATTACATGAAAAAATAAAAAAGCAATAAAAATGTAAAAAGTAATAAAAATTTCAGTAAATCCAAACAAAAAAGAAGGAACCCTTTTTATTAAACAAAATAAAAGCAAACACACAGCGATTACACATTGAAATGAGATAAACAATTCAGCAATCTCACACCTCAATGTAAACAAACGCATCAAAAGGAACATTATACTCACAAGTAATACAAACAAGAACTTTTTTTAGAAAAACTTTCTGCACCTGCAAAAAAAAAATCAAACGAAGATAACATAAATAAGTAATACAGTAAAACCCCCATTATCCGGCATCCAGATATCCGGCATTACCATTTATCCGGCAATGAGAAATGATACCTTTATGTCATAGGGAGACATTAGGGAGATTTAGTACTAGGTAAAACGTATGCACGCATCAGCATCAGAACACCACGTGATCAACATACGATAAATGTTTAAAAATGAGTTTTTGCACAACGATGTCGCACCCACTTATGATTGAGCTGCAAGCACCACCTAGTGATTTGTGAAAGGAAGCACGAAAAGCATTGTTTTAAATGCTACGTTGAATCGTACGGTCCTCCGTGGGTCAGGCAACTCGTACGTGCTCCATATCTAAAGCTGGTGTTTGCACCTGCGCGTTTCCATTTTCGTCTGCTAACCGTGATGTACGTTTCAAAAAACGCATTGCTAAATCTCCCTATTAAATCTTTGGGCCTACCTTTCCAATATGGCAATAAATGTTTCCAAAACTATTATAAAATTCACGGTGCATCATGTGGGAGTCATTTTACAATTATTTTATAATGCAATACGTTTACAAAGTGAGACAAATCAAATTATTAATGCAAACTGATATTCAAGATGTTTCCAAAAATATGGATTCTGTATAATGTGTTCACATAATAGGACTGCTCTTAATATTAATAAAATAACATACAGTACTAAACATACTGGGTTTCTCTTATATCAAGATGTACAAAATGAAAATAGTGCTTGGATATACTGGGAATGCATTATCATTGTTTCTGGAAATTGAGCCAGAACTTCAAATTTATCACAGCCTTTCACAAAATATATACAGTATGCTCTCTGCAGTGCGTTTTCTGCAACCTAGCCCAATAGACGGGCTTTATGAAAATGTATCAAAATATAAAATGTTTTTTACTACAGAAGGCCCTGCAAAATACTTTTTAAACATGGCCCCCAAAAGTTCACCCTGGCACCTCCTAACAGGTAGCTAAATCTCCTTGCCCGTGAGTAGGCTCATCATCAATAACTTTGTATCAAACTCTTTCTAACGATTTTTCTATGCTCAAAGACCATGAAATAGTTTCAGTATGATGAGGAGGACAAAAAGTGGGAAATTCTACAAAAGTGACATGATTTTGTATCAAATAAATAACTTCGCTTGTACTCAAACCTTTCAACACTAATTTTTAAGACTATTGTGTTGTATGTGGAAAAGTCATGTATAGTAGGTGCATTTGTTGATGTGTTCTTAAAAAAAGTTGAGATAAATGTGGATTTTTGGCTCATTTTGTAGTACAGGGAAGGGGTATTCATCCTTTTTAAAATACACAGTACATTTCTTATGCCCTTTAATATACAAGTGCTTCAGTTATCCGGAAAATTCAGTTGTCCGGCACATGGTTGGTCCCAAGGATGCCGGATAATTGGGGTTTTACTGTAATTAAAGAAAATTCGAACATCCCTGGGATCTAGTTACCCTTAGAAAATGTTTGTATTTTAAAAACCATATATATATATATATATATATATATATATATATATATATATATATATATAGAAGAAAAAGAAGAAGACAACAAACAACGGAGAGAAGAGATAGAGAACAGAGACAGAAGAAAGCAACAGAGAACTTAACAAGGAATTCATCGAATGACAATCTCAAGAGAAACTAACTTTTGTTAAACAACTCACCGATCAGCAGATCAAGAAATCGACAGGTGACAAATGTCAACGAAGTTGAAGTAGAAGCTGGTACAAAAAGAATTGTGTAACTAGTGAAGTGATTACAACAGGATATAAATCATCAAAAGCCCCTGGACTATTAATGGAAAGAAATACTGAAAAGATGAAAGAAGGACTTTAAAAATTTCACACAGAGACTAACAATATTCAAAAAGGACTCACCTACAGAATTAATGCACAGCGACGACGCCATTTCCAAACTCAAAAGAACAACAGCAACACCTGACACCAAACAACAGGGTGACCACTGAAGAAAAGGATAAACTAAAACCCATTCAAATGCTAATGATATGCAAAAGAATTTGATTTAACTAATGAAAAAATTTATTAACTCTTGTGCCTTCCTTTAAAATTACTAGCATAATATGAGCTACTACACCATAAAAAATTACTCATTACTAAAAGAAATTGTTGTATGGAGTAGATTTATTTTTTTTACTATAATTCTATAATTCAGATTAGCGTTTTGATCACGGTACTCGTTAATTGGTTTTATCATCAATGCCTATGATTACCATTGCTATTATTATCATTATAATCTATTATTTTTATTACGCTAAGTAGTAGCTGGATCCAGTTGTAGATTTTTATATCAGAATATATCGCTCCCTTTTTTTGCTATTTTATATTCAACCGCTTATCAAACTTTTTATGCTAATTTTGATATACATTTATAATTTTTAAAAAGAGAAGAGGAAGTTATTGCAGAGAAATTATTAATTTGAATTGTACTTTGAAGAGAGTCTTGATATTGATTTGCTTTGACCAGAAATTTCAAATTGTTACATTTACCTTAACTGCATATGAATAAATATATTTCTTTTCCCACTAATAAGATTTGATTGGGAAGGGAAGCACAAGAACATAAGGGACACATACAGCACTTACTGATAGAGCTACTACTATAATGCGTACAACCACACTAGGACCAAAAATTCATAATTATCCTCAGAAACATCCTCGGCCAACTAACAGAAGGATAACACCTCCAACAAGTCATACAGTTGTTTCAACCAAGTTCCTCAGTTGCTTCCAACAAGTCATCCAGTTGCTTTTACCAAGTTGTTCAAGTGCTTCTAACCAATTGTCCATTTGATCCCTGCAAGACATACAGTCGGTCTCAATTGACTCCAAGATGGCAACCATGTGTGCCCGGGGTAGAATAGGCACACTGCATACCTGCATGTCATAAGAGGCAACTAAAAGGGGTTACTTTTTCTTGCCCCTCATTGGACGACACCACTATCGTCTTTGCCTGTGACCTGTGTTTCAGTAGGGATGATACCATCATTGTGGGCATCATTGTCATTCTTTTGTCCTTCACTGGATGACTGACTTGTTCTCGGTCATTGTAGGCTCCTCACTGAGGTGACCACAAATAACCACTGTAGGGGACTTTTAGGAAAGTAAAATAAATTGTGATATAATTCTCCTTGAATTAAAATTTATATTAAGGTTGAAATGATTCAGGCTGAATAACCTAACTTCCACATGTGTTCAACAAATCCCCTTGTAGTGGATGATGATCAGCTACGATGTTATGTATCCTTCCAATAATTAAGTTGTAATCCCACAATATTTAAATGATATAATAATATTCTCTATGTAATAATTATTTATAAACAAGTTTTGATGAGTGATAATATAAGTAACATGCATAAATGTTGTGAAAACGGAGTGCAAAAATATACGTCTGTAAAGATTGAAAGTTGAGTTTTTTCTTTTTTTGTTCTCTAAATTTTAAACTTTTAAAATTAATAAAATTCAAATGTGTGCGCGTTGCATGTGTGAACAAAATTTTCTAAATATTAAAATTTGAATTACAAAAGTTTAAAGTAGAGAGAATGTTGCACGTTACATCTCTTACATTGCTATGGCAAAACAAGGATATTAGCTTGCAGTGAAGCCGATCTGTAATGCATTTCAGGTAATGCAACACCACCTACCCACGTGTTAGCCATGCATGGAGACCCGCACCCCTGGGAAAAGTGGATCCTGGTGATTGAGGAGTCATATGCCCTGCGATGTCTCTCGGCCAATCCACTATGGTGAGGTGGCTGACAGACATCGAGGACTAAGGTTGTGACCTACAGTCTCCAAAACATCACTTTGGCCACAGCTTCCAGGGAAAACGGGCAGCCAAGGTAGATACTTGGTCTTGGTCAACCGGCCAGGGGCACATCAGTTGTTATGTCCCCTAGGGTTGCAGCAAGTGGACCGGCAGTCAACCCCGATGCCAATGGTCCAGTACTCAGGGATTATGCCACCCTTGCAGTATCCTGTCTGAATAGTCTCGATGATCCGAATGGGTGAGCCAGTGTAGTGCGCCGTGGTGGGTAAGACCTGTGGGCAGCAAATTCATAATTATTAAAAATTATGGCAACAACAAAACAGAGGCTGGGGGCCTCACTAAATAACCCCACCCCTCCCCCTTCTTCTTCTTTACTGACAAGTGTTGAGCCGGAAGATGGCAGGCTCGGTGCCAACCAACTGAGTGGGCCAGCTGCAATTGAGCTGAAGGAGACATGTTCTGCTCCAACAAAGAGGCCAAATGCCCCCAGTAAGCAAACTGGAACAGGGAACGCACCTATGGCATCCATACCTGCCCTTAACCCTCGAGCAGGCGCATCAAGGACAGTTACACCAGTGGGCGTGCGGTGAATTTTGTTCACCATTTTATATATAGCATGTAGAATCGGTCGCTAGGTGGCGTATGTGGGTGATAGTGCCTGTTTTGTGTGGAGACGACTTTTGGCTGTTTTTGAAGAAATATTGGCAACAAGGAAAAGAAGGCGCCTGTACCAGGGGAATAAGCACGTGGCTCCGGTAGCAGGTAGGGCTGTGCATGTGTGGGGTGCCTTTTCCGTGCAGGAAAACGGTTGCGTGGGTGTGGCTGATAAGCCTGACCACGTGGCATTTTTCCTGCTGATATCGTCGGCTGTAGCACGGCTTGGCGTCTGCTCAGGCAGTTGGCACGTGGCGCTGGCAGCAGGGCATCGGACAGCAGGAGCTCATTATTATTATTTTTATTATTATTAGTTTTATTTTAGTTTTTTTTTTAGAAAAAGAAAAAAAAAAGATTATTACTATTGTTATTGTTGGTTATGTTGTTATTGTTATTGTTGCTGTTGTTGCTATTATTATTGGTTTGGTTGCATGCTGGGGGTGTGCAGTGCTAGAACTGCATACCCTGGGCATATAGTAAGGGTGGCGATTTGTCAGGTGAGTGTGAGACCTCCACTCACTTGACAATGCTTCAACCATTAATGAGTGTCTCCTGTGGGGTTGGACAGCACCCCTCCACAGGTAGCCCTGCCACTTTTTTTGTGGGTTCTAGACGTCTGGCTGGGGTGCCCCCAGTCAGAGCTGTCACATCCAAAAAGGGGGCTAGACTGAGACTTGGAACGTGGAATATGGGGACCCTCTCTGGGAAAACTGGGGAACTAGTCAAAATCTTAAAGCATAGGAAGATCAACATTGCATTCCTCCAGGAGACCAAGTGGAGGGGGAACAGATCAAGGGCCCTGGGGGAGGGATACAAGCTGATATATGCAGGTAGTGAAGAGGGACGAAATGGGGTGGGAATTATATTAAGTAGTGATTTGCAGCAGGGGATCACTTCAGTTAGGAGAATCAGCAGTAGGCTGATGTTAGTTACTGTAGTGTGGCAGGGTATTGGGCTCCACCTCATAAGCACATATGGCCCTCAAGCAGGCCTGAGTGACACCATAAAAACAGCTTTTGGGGATGATTTTGATGAGGTGGTGCAGTCAGTAGACAGCACAATGAGACAGGGCAGGGGAAATGAGCGACTGATTATTGGCAGTGACTTTAATGCACACGTGGGTATTGAGGGTTTGGGATATGAGGATGTCCATGGGGGATGTGGGTATGGGACAATCAACCTTGAGGGACAGAAGGTCCTTGACACAGCAAGAGCACATGGCCTTGCATTAGCCAATACATGGTTGAGGAAGAGGGAGAAGCACATGATCACTTTCCAGTCACCACAAGGGAGGTCCCAAATAGAGTTTTTCATGGTTAGGAAGCAGCACAGGGCAGAGATCAAAGACTGCTGGGCACTACCCAGTGAGGATTTCCAGAAGGAAAGTGGCCATAAGCTACTAATGATGGACTTACTAATGAAGGGGAAAGGGAAGCAACATACCTGGAAGGGAGAATCAGTTGTTAGGTGGTGGAAATTGCCCACCAAGGCTGATGAATTCTGACAAGAGGTTATCAGCCAGGTTGACTGGGACTGGGATGGATCAGCCAGTGCCATGTGGGACAGTGTTGCTAGGAAGATTAGGAAATGTGGTGAGGCACTGTTAGGTATGGGTAGAGTAGGAGGAACATATCAGGGTAGGCAGACGTGGTGGTGGAATGAGGAGGTGGAAGTTGCCATCAAACTAAAGAAGGTAGCTTTCCATAGGTGGAGGGAACTAGGGGATCAGGTTTCCAAGACAGACTATGTTCAGGCAAAGAAAACTGCCAGGAGGACCATTGCACTTGCCAAGTACCAGAAGTATGAGGCCTTATATGAAAAGTTGGGGACAAGGGAAGGAGAGAATGCAGTTTTTAGACTGGCCAAGACCAGGGATAGAACTAGTAAGGATGTCACCAGGGCTATAGCAGTCAAGGATACACATGGCAGGGTCCTCTTAAAACCAGTTGAGGTAATTAAAAGGTGGGAGGAATACTACCTCCTAAATACCACTACCTGCCAAACAGTCACAGACAGCAGCCCAATCACCACCCAGGCAGTGGACAAGGTGAGTGAGGATGAAATAGTTGCAGCCCTTCAAAAAATGAAAGGTCACAAAGCAGTAGGCCCCGATAAGATCCCCATTGATGTTTGGCACACATTGGGAACTGCAGGCATAATATGGGTAGGGAAGCTTTTTAATAAGCTAGCAAATGGGGACAGGATGCCATCTGCATGGAGAGAAAGTTGGATAGTTCCACTGTTCAAGGGCAAAGGTGATGCCCAGGACTGTGGAAACTATAGAGGGATAAAGCTAATGAGCCATTCTATGAAGCTGTGGGAGAGAGTAATAGAACGTCGCCTTAGAGACAAAACTCAAGTCCGGGGGAACCAATTTGGGTTTATGCCAGGAAGGTCCACCATGGAACTAATCTTTATCCTATGCCAGATGATAGAGAAGCATAGAGCAGCAAGGAAGGACCTCCATGCATATTCATTGACCTGGTGAAGGCATATGATAGTGTCCCTAGACAGGTGTTATGGAGCGTTCTAAGGAAGAAGGGGGTCGATGAAGGCCATATCAAAATAGTGCAGGATATGTATGAGGGTGCCATTGCTAGGGTGAGGACAGTATGGGGAAACACTGCAGGCTTCAATGTGCAGGTTGGTGAGCATCAAGGGTCGGCACTTAGCCCATATCTATTCACTCTGGTAATGGATGAGCTGCTGACAGGGATAGGGGAATGGGCCCCTCAGTGCCTGGTATTTGCAGACGATGTGGGAAAGCTGGAGGGGTCAAAGGAGGATGCACAAAAGGGCCTACAGGACATTAAGATAGCAATGGAAAGAGGGGGTCTCAAAGTAAACATGAATAAGACAGAGTACCTAGCTTTCAATTTTAGTGGCCAGGGGCAAGGAGGTGAGATCCGTTGTGAGGGGGAGGGTATACCTGCTGGGCAACAGTTTCGCTACTTAGGATCATTTTTCCAGAGCAATGGGGAGATAGATTCAGACGTGACCAATAGGATTAATGCAGGATGGCTGAAGTGGAGGCAGGCAAGTGGAGTCCTGTGTGACCGCTGGGTTCCATTAAAGTTGAAAGGCAAAGTTTACAGAACGGTCGTCAGGCCTGTCATGCTGTATGGCTCAGAGTGTTGGGCAGCTAGGAAGAACCATGAAAGGAGAATGCAAGTGGTGGAGATGTGTATGCTGCGCTACATGACTGGGGTGTCACGAGTTGACAGAGTACAAAATGATTATGTTAGAGGTAGCCTGGGGGTAGGGGACATTGCAGAGAAGATGAGGGAGAGGCGGTTGAGGTGGTATGTACATGTAATGAGGAGAGAGGAGGAGGAGCTTATTAGGTCCATTATGAGTTTGCATGTGGTTGGGGGTGCCAGGGGTAGGGGAAGGCCAAAGCAGACTTGGGAGCAGGTGGTGCAGAGGGACATGGAGACGTGCAGGGTTGATGGGGCCATGGTGGGGGATAGGAGGGAGTGGAGAATGAGAACCCGCAGACCCGACCCCGCCACAGGCGGGAGGAGTGTGAGATGATGATGATGATGATGAATTTTATATATAGCATGTTATACCTCCATTCACCCAACAGAATTGCTTCAAAATGTCTTTTTTTTTTTGGTGCATAAATGTTTGACAAATATTGAAATGGCATTAATATGTGAAAATTATGTGAAATATACAATGTACAGAACAGAATTATTGATGCTGAAAAATGTAATTTTTGGACTGCTCTGATTGTGCTTTGCCACACGCAATGGTGAACTCCATTCACAATCTACGACCAGATTGATTTTGAACCCCAAAAACAAAAAGATGGCTGAAGGTAGAAGGTACTGGGTTTGGTCTGGTACTAGATTCGGTCTGGGTTTAATAGGTTTATTTTTTGAAATTTTTTACATGGTGAACTAAGTTCACCGGCGCACCTGCTCGAGGGTTAACAAGAGGCAACGACCTCTTAGCATTAAGGTGCAGGGTTCCACAGCCAATGCAAAGCATGTTCCTGCATTTAAGATTTTAGATTTTAGCCCTTCCTTATCGCCAAAGCCATCAAGGGCACCAAGTGGGCCACCTGACGGGCATGAGCATCCGCCCTCTCGTTGCCCATGATGCCAACATGCCCTGGGACCCACATAAACAACACTGTCTTGCCCTACTTACAAATCACATGTTACACACATGCTGCCCTACTTACAAATTACATGTGCACACCCTGGACGATGGCATGTCTGCCATAAACAGTGTGCAACAGCTGAAGGGTGGATGGGGAGTCAGTCGCAATAACAAAGTGTCTGTCATTCAACAATAGGATGAGTTCCAGTGTCCGGTGCAGAGCTGTGAGCTCTGCAGTTATGACACTGGTGGCGCCTGTAAGGCGGCCCCCTATGAGATGACCAGTTGTAAAGACTGAACAACCCATTGAGGAGCCATCCTTCGATCCATCCCTGTAAATAAAAACGTGGCCCTGTTAGGTCAGAGAGAGGCGTCCAAACTCTTGTTAGTACACTGACCTATTAGTATTGGTTTAGGGGAAGGCTGTGAGTACAAAATCAAAACTTCGCTCTGGCACTGTCCGGCAACAGAGGCCGGCAGTACAGGCTGCACCCTAGGTAGAGTCAAACCCAGGCCTGCGTGACAATCCATCCACGGCATGCCAAAAGGAGGGGGAATCCCTGGGCAGCAGTTGAATGGCTGTCTCACAGTGTGACTAAAACCTGCTGGGTGTGTAGGGTGCTGTGGCTGACCTTTCAGCCGCAGAATATATGCAGCTGCCAGGTACTGCCGCTGCACAGTCAGTGGCAGTTCACCAGTCTTGGCATAAAGGCTGAGTTGTGCAAAACGCCCCAATGGACAATCGGATGCCAGCATGATGAACACTGTCCAGCATCAGGACAGTAGACGGAGCGGCCAGGCAATATACGTTGCAGCCATAATCGAGTCGAGTGATCTGCAGAGTCAGAGCATCACCGTTCAATCTGCCCCAAAACCAGTTCCCTGCAGGCACCGCAAAATATTAAGGGAGCAAAGGCACTTAGCCTTCAGCTCCTTCAAGTGCAGGACCCATGTCAGAAGGCTGTTGAAACAGAAACCAAGAATCCAAGCCGCCTCTACAACTGGGAGGAGGCGGCCATCCATGGTGAGCTGAGGCTCAGGGTGAAGCCCTCGCTTGCGATAGAAGTGCATGACCATTGTTTTGTCAGGGGAGAACTTATAGCCACGTGAGGTGACAAACTCGTTGGCACTATTGAGTGCCAGTTGCAGCTGACGCTCAATGCTGTACCTCGTGGCAGCCCGGCACCTGATAGAAAAGTCATCCACAAATAGGGACGACTGTCCCAGAGTGTGAACTCGCTCACTGCAACAGCAAAGAGCGTCACACTCAAGATGCTCCGCTGTGGGACACCATTCTCCTGCAGGAAGGCCGAGGAGTAGATGTTACCGACACGCAATCTAAAGGTCTGGTCAGACAAAAAGCTATGGAGGAAGAGGGGCATATTACCCCTGAGCCCCCACTGGTGCAAGGTCTCCAGTATGCCATGGCGCCATATGGTATCATATGCCTTCTGCACATGAAAGAAGACAGCCACCAGGTGCTGTCTGTGGAGAAAGGCCTCACGTACTGCAGTCTCCAGTGAGATCAGATGATCCATCGGGGACCTGCCAGCATGGTAGCCACATTGGTTATCGGCAATAAGGTGGTGCCGTTCAAGATACCACACCAGGTGCCAATTAACCATGTGTTCCATAGTTTCGCAAAGACAGCTCGTCAATAAAATGGGTCTGTAATTTGTTAGAAGGCTATTATCCTTCCCAGGTTTTTGCAGTGGGATTGTAGTAGCCTCTCACCAACCTGCAGGGACTTCATGCTTCTGCCAAATGTAGTTGAATACCTCAAGGTGGTACCTAACGCCTTCCTCTGGTAGGTGTCATAGCATTTGATAGTGGATGCTATCTGGACCAGGGGCAGTGTCCCTGGCTCTTGCTAGACTTGCCCGCAGCTCCCAAGGGGTAAATGGGTTGTTATACCCCTCAGCGACACCACCAGCAAAATTAAGTAAGTGGCGTTCTACAGCCTGTTTTCTCTGCATAAATGCTACAGTGTAGTGCTGGGTACTGGAGACGTCTGCAAACGTCCTTGCCAGTTCCTCAGCCACCTCACATGACAAAATAAGCTGTCTCCCTTGTACAAGGAGACCAGAGCCACATGATGGCTAATACCTCCCTTGGATCTTCCTCAGCTATTCCGAGACTTGCTTGGAGGGTGTGTGATAGGTAAGTGAGGAGACGTACTGACTCCATGAGCAGCGTTTGGCCTCCTTGATCACCCGTCGTGGATATGCCCAAGCTTGGAGACAGTCGATACGATTGGCCTCGGTAGGACGAGATTGGAAGCTGCAAAGGGCTCATAGGCAGATAGATTTTCCATGGGAGGAGCCTATTGTTGTCAACAAAGTTGCTTCATCTATGGAAGTGTTGTCAACTTCGCTGTCAACATTAGTGCACTTCAAAAATGTTTGATTGAAGTTGGTGTGGAATGATCTAGATACAGTGTCCAAAAGTGAAGTATAAAATATTTAAAGGGGTACAACTCGTGTGCAGTATTGCAACCTAGGATCCTACCATGGTGACTTGGTAACTACATCAGTGGTTCTCGGTTAGATATCGTACTGAGGTCGGTTGGCCCCTTCAGAAGATAGAGAGGTCCCAAGTGCGCCTTCCTTTGGATGAGAGGAAAAACCGAGGTCCCATGTAGTGTACTATGGAATTTGCACGAAAAGGAATCCTCTGCTGTGCAGGAGCTCCCCTTGACGCCGGTGGAATTTCCTAATGAACAGTAGACCGACAGTAAATAAGCAATAGTCGGCAATGGCTATGGCCAAGCACCGTACAATACATCACCGTTGTGCCAATTCAGAGAGACAAGGTGGGTACCCAAACCTGCAATAGGCGAAAAGGGGGTTATTATCATTATTTTTTTAATTCCATGCCCACCCGGGCACTTACACAAATATACAAACACCTTGAATACATATTAATAAATACACACATAACATCCTACAATCAATGCTTGAATAGCACAAAATTACAGAACTCACAACCATAGTACTCCAAATATTTACCAGACAATTGTACAGGGCGCCTGGGCATCTGCCACCACCGAAAAAACTGAGTTAGGGGTTGATTTGTATCAGATAAATAAGAGTTAAAGCTTTTATTTAAATATTTGATACAACCAAAACTAATGTAACGTTATCTGCCAAGAACTGGTGTGTCCAAAGCAACTCAGCCACACTCCAATGCAACTCAGGCCCGCACTCTAATGCAATTCGGCCGCACTCCAATGCAACTCGGCTGCACAGCAATGCAACTTGGCAGCATTAAAATGCAAATCGGCTTCACCATAGTTTGAGGAAGCTGTGCTACACCTTTTTGCTACAAATATTTCAAAAAACTGATGTTGATGAGAAGGTTGTCAACTTGGTTGTTCAGTATATAGCAAACAAGTTGACGACAAGGTTGGCAACCAATTTGACTGTCTGTGGGCTGCTTTAGTCAACTGCTTTCAGAGCACAGTGCTCCCGCACGCTTATGATTGGCTGGTTGTACTGTAGACGATGCCCATTATGCCTTTACATCATTGTTCGCTCATTACGCCCCCTAGCGGACATTGTTAAAATCAACCGGCGTGCGTCCTATCTGCCACTTACCACTGAACGAGTACACGCGCAGTTCGTCTTGGTGATGGTGCTCTACGTCACCATTTTGTTGGTTGCACGCCCGCTCTTTTCGCTGGTAGCGCTTGCCACTGAACCAGCCTGTACATGTTATCTGTCAACACACTTCGCAACTCTTTTATTCACCATGCCACTTTTTGAGTTGTGCAACTGAAAAGATGGCAAGTTGCATGCAACTTTGGTGCTCCGTGTAAACGCAACACGCCAAGTTACAAAACTCAAAATTGCACGCCACAAAAGTTGCACCGTGTTCCAACTCTACCTGATTTACCCTATAAATTAAGTCTTACGAGTAACTTCAGCTCCATAAGCTGTCTCTTAGAAAATCGAAAGGCCCTAACGAAGTTAAATTCACACCACCAGAAACTGTCTCCGGCTGTTGCACCACTTCCGAGTGGTCCTCCTACCTGCTATTAAGATCATTTCGTTATTTTCTGTTATACGACCATTCTGATTGCAGGGTACAGTAGACCTCCAATTATCCGAATCAATTGGGACCGGACCCCATTAGAATAATCGAAAATTCGGATAATTGGATTTTTCCAAAAAAACAGGGGGTCTAATTTAATGTATTACTGCTTGTATGTTGAAAATGGCAGAAAAAAATTATTTTAAAATTAAAAGAGCTTTTAATTAATTAAATGAAAAGACTAACTTTTACATATTAAGCATACTTAAAAGGGCTGTACATTAGTACAGTATGTGCGTGTCATCATCATCATCATCACACCCTTGTCCCGCCTATGGCGGGGTCGGGTCTGCAGGTTCTGATCATCCACTCCTGTCTATCCCCAACCAATCTCCCATCCACCCTGCATGCCACCATGTCCCTCTGTACCACCTGCTCCCACGTCCGCTTGGGTCTCCCCGTACTCCTGATGCCACCAACCACCTGTTGCCCCATAATATACTGCATGAGCTCCTCTTCCCCCCTTCGCATCACATGCCCATACCACCTCAACATATAATCTCTCATCTTCTCCGCAATGTCTCCCACCCCAAGCTGCCTCTAACATACTCGTTACAGACTCTGTCAGCATGCGACACCCCACTCATGACACGCAGCATTTGTATCTCGGCCACTTGCATTCTCCTCTCGTAGTTCTTCCTTACTGCCCAGCACTCAGAACCATACAGCATGGTGGGCCTAACTTCAGTTTTGTAAACCTTACCTTTCACCTCTATTGGGACTCTGCGGTCACACAGCACCCCGCTTGCCTGTCTCCACTTTAGCCATCCAGCATTGATTCTGTGGGTAACGTCAGAGTCGATTTCCCCATTGCTTTGAATCACTGATCCTAGATACCTAACCTCTTTCACTGCTGGTAACACCTCATTTCCACAACGAACTACACCACCTTGGTCCTGGCCACTCCAATTGAAAGTTAAGTACTCTGTTTTCTTCATGTTAACCTTCAGGCCCCCTTTGCCTTCAGGCCTCCTTGTTGAAGCCCTCCCTTCACCATGAAGCCACTACTATTCCCCATGCCGTCCTCACCCTAGTGGTGGAACCATCATACATATCCTGTATTATTTAGTACAGTATGTAGGCCTACCATACTGTAAGTGAAACTCATTGCTTGCTGAACATCTCAGTCAAAGTAAGCTAGTTTGACTGTCAGTATCCGTTTTCGGGCAGCCAAGTAGTGCATTATTTGGCATGCCCATTATTTTGCGAATCGCAGTACGTTTCCTCATTATTTTTTTTCTGAAAGCGATTCGGATAGTAGGAGTTCGGAAAATAGGTGTTCTACTGTAATGTATTCGTTAATTTTTGGATTGCCCTAAGTTGCTTATAAGTGGAATTGGAAGGAAGTAAGCTGATGACGCAATTCCTCTTTCGTATTTTTGCAACGGCGACACTGCCAAGAAATCCTTGATTGTGGAACGCATTCCTATAATTGGTAAGGTAGTTTTTCTTGAAAAATAATATTGTTTTATATGTTAATCACTTTAAAATCGTTCTTCGGTAGGCACGAGGGGCAACCCGTTCTTTTAATCTTCTATTTAATAAATTGCGTTTCAGCGAATGCTATAACTAAAATTAAACAGTAATAGACCTCCATAATTTCATTCGGCTTCTGAAGAACGGCTGTTTTGCTATTTGCCGTCTTGAAATATTTCGAAGCATTTCTAGATTGCAAAGGTTTTTGTATCACTCGAATGTTAGAACATTTGTTTCTATGTTTTTTCGTAATACGGACTTCGAAAAGTTCGTAAGTTTTTTATGGTAGAATTAGCTTAGCAAATGGAAGCTGTTACCATGTAAATTGTAACGCAAATAATTAACCGGTTTTATATAAAGGTGAGGCTAGAAAGTCAATTCATTTACATTTTTCATATCATTCATTTTTATCTACGTAATTCTGTTTTACTTTCTGGAAAGGGCCAAACTATGGGGCATCGTTTGGCATTAACAGTATTTAAGAGCTAAAAACCCTTTCTATGCCTAGAAAAACGGGCATAATTGTTATATCGGTCGCTCTACAGACGGCTTTTATGCTGGGCGTGGCTATGAAACGCAGTCCTCTACTATTGGCTAATGCATATTACAGTGGTGTATGCAACCCCTGTACGATTTGAATTGCTATGATGTGATGGATTTCAATAATAATAATAATAATATTTTTAATAATAATAGCGAGATTCATAGAAACGGGATATTCGTGGCTACACGAGATCATTCACAGAATCGATATGTATCTTGTTCGCGGGGAGGAGGCCTTCGAACCAAAGGCGAGAAGGCCGGGGGACCGAAACAACGAAAGTAGAGATCATTGTAAAGGATTGTTTCCTAAAATTAAACTTCCTATGAATTATCGGCTGCCGAATTATCTTTGCTAAGTACCTTTACAATGATCTTTACTTTCGGTGTTTCGGTCCCCCGGCCTTCTCGCCTTCGGCTCGAAGGCCTCCTCCCCGCGAACAAGATACATATCGATTCTGTGAATGATCTCGTGTAGCCACGAATATCCCGTTTTAATGAATCTTTTTTTTATGAATCCCACTTTTTTTTAATACCGATTTTGTTTTTAAATTATAGTTTAATTCGAATTCCAACTTATTTAATTAACATAGTATGGGGGATTGCAAACGCCGCCGTAATACGCACTGGCCAGTAGGAGCGATCTGCATATATATAGCCACGCCCAGCGTCGCCGATAGCAGAATAACGCATAAGAGCGACCGATATAACAATTATGCCAAAAAACGTACGGTAGATGCGGGTCGGCAAAATTCCTAAGTGCAGAACTTCAGTATCAGTGGTCTAACTTTAGTGCAACTTTTTATTAAAGATTGCTGCTGTATTAGGTTGATTTAAAATAAATCGAAATATAACCGATTTAATACATAGTTATTATACAGACAAAAAAAATTTCAATTTCAATTAAATTTCATTGTATGCTAGTACTGGTTTGACCCATAGACTCAATGGGGATGGTCGAAATAGTGTCTTGTGTGATAGGAGGGCCCCAGTCAAGCTGAAAGGGAAGTTATACAGGGCAGTGGTTAAGCCACCTGTGCTATACGGATCCGTGTTGGGCTGTGAGGAAGAGTAACGTCAATAGAATGCTGCGGTACATGAGTGGCGTGTCAAGAGCTGATAGAACTGGAATTAGTATAGTATATTAGAGGTAGCCTAGGGGTGGTAGACATTGCCGAAAAAATGAGGGAGAATAGGTTGAGTTGGTATGGACATCTAATGAGAAGAGGATAGGAGGAGCTCGTTAGTTCCATTTCAGGAATGCAGGTTGTCGGAAGCACCCGGGGCAGGGGAAGACCAAAGCAGACGTCGGGGCAGGTTGTATGTAAGGGTATGGTAGTGTGTGGGGTGGTCAGGAAACTGGTGGAAGATAGGCAGGAGTGGAGGGCTACAACCCACAGACCCTGCCGTAGGTGGGATAAGGGCATAATGATGATGGAATTTCATGCTAATACTGCAATAACGAAGCACATCTTTTTATAAAATGAAAACGTAAATGTACGTTTGTTCCAAACTGCCAATCTCTGAAAGTTCGTAAGTGACTGCTTTGAAATTTGGACACAACGTTTCATTCCAATACAGGCGGGTTTTTATATACCGATTATATAGATGTCACACCTGTGACAGGTAAAAAAAGAAGGTAAAAACATGCTATTTTGAAAAAAAGCAACATACGCTATTCTACATATTTTAACACTACAGTACTCTCAACAGAAAATTAACACCAATAGTGGCTAGGATTACATACAGCGAGAGTCATAAGTGAACGAAAATGCATGATTGTCACACATTTTTGTTTGTAAATAAAAATGTAGTTCTCATAAATAAAAAATTATTTTTTTTAATTTCAACTGTTAAATGTTAATGCCTGGTGAAAAAAATAAGAGGAAAATATATGCAAATTATTGACAAAAACGCAATTGTGTATTGATATGCAAAATTTTAAAGAGTCAAAAGTCAACAACCATGTATGATTTCACCAGTATTTTTCAAAGCAATAAGACATAATTTTGTCCTCAGGGCAAAAATAATACTATTTGACATTCTATTCCACATTGCATTCAAAAATAATATTCGATTTTGTCACAAAATGGAAAAGAGAAAAGAAGTTAGTAATGATTTAAGAAAAGTCTTCATAAAACTTAGAAATGAAGGTAAAACATTTGCTAAAATCGCTGAAATTCTTAATATTTCCCCATCAACTGTAAAAACCTTCATGATTAAATATAATAAGACTGGTAAATCTTATGCTGGTGAATGTGCAGTGGTTTGTGAAGTCTGGAAAGATCCTTTGGCAAGTGCTGTTACTATGAAAAAAAAATCATTCATTTATTAGCAAAGTACCAGCTACTGCCAGCACAATAAGGCAGACAATAAATGATGCAGGATTACATGGTAGAGTACCTAGGAAGAGGCCATACACCTCCAAAGTGAATAAACAGCAAAGACTTGATTTTGCTACAAAATACAAAAATTTGGACTTTTCTTTTTGGAGTAATGTTATTTTTACAGATGAATCTAAATTTGAACTTTTTTGACCTGAAACAAGACCAAAAAATATGGAGTTCTCAAAACCAAGAATATCAACAACACAATGAGGTGCAGTAATGGTGGTGCAGTAATGGTGTGGGAGTGAATGGCTTCCTCTGGAGTGGACAATTTAGTGTTTGTGGACTCTACTATGAAAAAAGAAGATAATTTGAAGATTCTGCAAGATAATTTGTTGATTAGTGTGAATCATTTAAGGCTAGGACCAATTTGGATTTTTCAGCAGGGCAATGATCCAAAGCATAAGTCCCATTTGGTGATGGAATGGTTACTGTATAATGTGCCAAAAATACTTGATCACCCACCCCAGTCTCTGGATTTAAATCCCACTGAACATTTATAGGGTTATTTAAAGAAACAAATATGAAAACAGAAAATTTGCGGCATTTCCAGGCTGAAAGAAGTGATTGTGGAAGAGGGGGGAATGATACTGTCAAAACTGACAAAAATTTTGGTAGAGTCAATGCCACACTGATTATCAACAGTAATAGAAAGTAAAGGAGGACCAACTGGTATATCAACATGGTATATACACACAATACACACAATATATTTTCCTTTGATTTTTTTTCACCAGGCATTAATAACATGTTACAGTTGAAATTAAAAACACTAATTTTTTTATTTACATGAACTACGTTTTTATTTAGAAACAAAAATGTGTGACTATCAGGAATGGTCATTCACTTTTGACTCTCACTGTATGTAGTCCAGTGTATTTCCTTAAAGTTTGGACATAGTTTCTTTATGTTTCATAATAATAATTTAAAAATGATTAATTAAATGATGTTGTGGTACTTTTTGGCATACTTTTAATAAAAATACCTTTGAATGAGTATGCAGAGAATTTTATCAGTTGAAAGGCTGAGGTGAAAGGTTTAGTCTTGTAAATATTTCCAAGTGTCCAGTTTACTTAGCATGAACTAAATTCATTTATTGGATTTTTATGGGCCAATGAATTTGTAGTTAGATAAATGGGATAATCAATTGAAGTGTAACGTGCATACAGAGTATATGGAATTGTATTGCAGCTCCTTATGCAAATAAATTAGACCAATGGCTTGAGTTCAGGTCTTAAATTATCATTGCTTAAATAGTCACATGGCATACAATGGTAATCCAGTGGTGGGAATAATGCTGAAACAAAAGAAAATTATAAACAGTATTGTTACCAAACATGTAGGATATTTCTGCAAAACACTGCTGAGGAGGTACTGAAGAGCTGAAAAATAAAAGTTACCTAGTACAGTCC
The DNA here is from genome assembly GCA_013389805.1 of Trigoniulus corallinus. Classification (NCBI taxonomy): domain Eukaryota; kingdom Metazoa; phylum Arthropoda; class Diplopoda; order Spirobolida; family Trigoniulidae; genus Trigoniulus; species Trigoniulus corallinus. Next base: position 29,758,689 of record JAAFCE010009126.1, read on the forward strand.
AACCCTGATAATGAAGACCCCTAAGGGACCAACCATAAGTGTCTTCATTAACAGAGTGTCTTCAATATCCAGAATGTCCAATTTTAGGTCTAATTCATGCTCATGATAGTTTCTTAGCATTTGTTTGCTTCTTTTCACTTAAAGTGTACAACATAACGTTTCTAAAGGAAATTACAATAAACAAATTGATAAATTTAATGAAAACATCAGCATATAGTGAAATCTTCCTTAATGGACACCTCTCTATAGTGGTACATTCCCAATAGTGGACACCTAATAGTGGAAAGACTTCAATTCCCCATGGCTGTCCATTGATGAGAGTATACTGCATGTAAAAGATTGGACTTTTACAAATGTGACTAGCTATCCAATTACAAGGGCAGGTATGTAATACTGTACACCCTGTACTAAAACCTTTACTTCTCAGTAGTGGGTTGAAAGTTAGAGCTTTCTGCTCCAACAAAATCCCTAACCACCCTCTTATAACTGCTAAAAACTAGCTAGACTATGTCCTTTTGAAATTTTTATAAGGCTGTCTTCATTATCCAGAGTGAAATTATATTGTAGCACATATACAAAAAAAGCATAAGTTGTCTTCATTATGCATTATCCTAGTCTTCACTATCCAAGGGACAGTTACATGTATTGACATATACCTTTGGCTGGGACCTACCTGTCTACATTAACTAGAAAATTTCATTATCGGGGTTGGACTGTATGCTATATATTTTTAAATAATGACTTGTGGATTATAATTGTAATCCATGCAAGTATGGTAGTGTTATTATTTCATTTACTACTTCCTTTCAATGCTTCCAATTGCATTGTTTAGTTGGATTTTGATAGTTTTGATTTGATGATCTTGTGTGACCAACTCAACACTAACTTGATAATGGAACAACAAAAATTATTGTATCCACCCAAACATTGTGAAATTAAACAAACATATTAAAAATGAGCACTTTCTCGTTTTTGAGCGACAGCAATGCATGGCTGGGCAGCTAGTGAATAATGAAATATATATATATATATATATATATATATATATATATACATACAGTCCCTGTCCTATACAGGGACATATATATATATAATGGTTAGCTAACCTTCCTGAGCAATGGAGTGTATACATGGAGTGTATACGTGTATACTGTTCATATAAAAAACAGAGAATTCTTTCCTATAGTATTATAATTGTAAATAGTGCAGAAAGCCAAGAATATGGGAAGTTCACCACCTGCATGTCTTAACTGTACTTTTAATATAAAATATTTTTGGCTCTTTTTGATGGTTAAGTTGAGAGGAAAGATGGCAACTACCAGTACTAGAGTTGGATTCCTTGTAGAATAAAAGTTTACATGCATATGTTCATGAAAATTCGTTATTGTTAAATTAAGTTGTTTTGTCGTTATCATTTATTTAACTGTGAATTCAATTCTACCCAGTCCTACTCGTCAGATCAAACCCACGTTAGTGCCAACATGGATGGTTGGTAGAGAACGTTGGGTGCTGCAAATTTCCCCTCTCCCACATCCTCTACACCTACCTCCTCATCTGCGAGCAGCCTTCTAAGGGGTCGGCTTGTTATGGCTGCTTGGCTTACTCCCCAACCCATTACTGTAACGTAGAAGATAAAAGCGGTAAATGGTAGATTTGTATATTGTTATGCTGGTTTAATATAAACTATTTTATACTAGATTTTATAAAAGCTTCAAGGAATCCAGAAATTTTCCCAATATAGTATTTTTCACATGAGTACTGGTCGTTGTAATTTTGTTTTTACATATATAAATCCTCTTAATTGAGAAGAGGAGAGGTGGAACTCGTTAGGTCCAATACGGTCCAAAGCAGACGTGGGAGCAGGTTTTGTGTAACGATATGGTAGTGTGTGGGGTGGATGAGAACCTGGTGGCAGATAGACAGGAGTGGAAGACTAGAACCTGCAGACCCGACCCTTTCACAGGTGGGTTAAGGGCATGATGATGATATACATGCTCTTCGTGTTCATTTGCATAAATGCTTCGACTGGAGCAACACTATTTTGCTTTTTCATTCGTTCCTATTCTGATGAATGACCTTGCTAAACATGTCATTACTATCAAGTATTGACATGCAGCAGAAATCAAAAATTTTCTTGTGGAAAGTAGACCTGACTCATTACTAGCCACGAAGGCAGTCGCTAATTGGTGCACTAAATCTAAAAGGTGGAGAGATAATTGATGGTTTTCAATAAGGCTACACTCCACTGGCCTTTCTCCTCATAGCATCAAATCCCCATCTGTGAACGTGACTTGATCACATCCTAGGATGTGCCGATGTTATCATGTCGTGCATCTTCTAACACGTAAAATACTATATCTTTCAGGGGAAAATGGCCCAGAATCTTTTGAGGGTAAGGCAGACGTTGATGGCGTCGCGTGTCCTGTCACTCCAGAGTGCCAATTACCATGGAAGAGCAAAAATTGGAAATCGTGAAGTTGTCGGGTTTGGTATGCAAGGTGAACCAATGTACCAGGATCATCCAACATTTCCTTTCTCAGCCGTCAGGTGTGTGTCCTTTTTTTCAATATTTTAATAAATGATAAGTGATGGACATTTTACTATAATGTTAAGGTTTCGAGAGGACAATTCAGAAATTTCTGCCTTGCGTGAAAAGGAAAAGGGGGATTGGAAGAAGCTAACGCTTGAAGAGAAGAAAGCCCGTATGTAATTTTATGAAAATCATTTGCCATAAATAATGCAATAGTTGAATGACCTTTATTCCACAACAGTATACAGAGCGAGTTTTTGTCAGACATATTCGGAGATGAAAGCCCCAACTGGGGTTTGGAAACCAATGTTGACCGCCGCACTTTTGGGATGTTCTTTGACGTTGTGGATCTACGTGTGGATGAAAAAGAATGGTATGTTTCAGCCATTTGCTTTGCCTGGCTTAAGAATCGTACTCAATTTAACTTACTTTTGCTGTATTTCACAGTATATGCTCCGTTGCCTGAAAGCTTTTCACCTGAACGAAAGGCTGCTCAGCTGAAGAGAATGATTGACCTTCGAGTCAATCCTGTGGATGGATTGGCATCCCACTGGGATTATGAAAAGGGTCGTTGGAAGGAATAGGGTTTTATAACACAATTTAGCATTAATTATGTGCAATTCCTCAAAGAAATTGCTACAATGCGACTTAAGAATTTTTGAAATCCCGTCGTATCACGTGTAGTTTAACTTCATTGACTGTTTTGTAGATTATAAAATTAAACATTTCTTTGTGATTTCTTGAACCTCTAATTTCGTAGTTTGTATAAATAACTAATGAATGTCACGGCAACATTAGGGACGAAAGAATATTTTTGACCAAAAATAGGCCAATGTTCCTTAAGTTTAGTTGCAGTACAATAAGTTGAGTTTTTAAACCTTTCCTTTACTGCAGAACTATAAGAAATTTTCAAAAAGGGAAGGTTTATATATCGATATATTTTTTAACATTCTTCTTGCTAAAGTATCATTCTATTTAATGTAGCATTATGAAATGCTAGAGATACCATATGTCATAAATCACATACCATATGAAAAATTATTCAAAGAAATTGTTAATACTGCAACTCATTACTATAACATCTTTGTAAGAGTTTAGGATATAAATAAAGCTTGATGGATGACCTTTGATTTTATAAGTTGTTATAGCCTTCCATGGAATGTTTTGGGGAAACTGGTTTTCACCCACATTGAAGGGGCAAAAAATTGAAAACTGTTTGCAATTTCAATGAGGAGCAATGTTAATCATAACATCAAGATAGCAAAAGCAAAATTTAATCAGAGCCTGTGATTAAATACAAAATAATAGACTTACCCATATCAGTGACTCGGTGGGTTGAATGTTTTGTCTCCTAATGAAGGTTTGATCATTGTTGAAGCAGACAGCCACTATTAGGTGAAAGGTTTGCTTTGTCTCTCAAAAGGACTACAACATTAGAATTCAATTCCATTTACAAATTTTCCATGATGTTAATACTTCTCTATGAATTTGTAGAATGCTATATTCATAAGTTTTATTTCTATCCTAGCACTTAGTGATGTGGGAAGAATATTTCCACAGCTTAATGAATGCTGCAGTGGGAGTGGAGGACAGTTACTTGAACTCTGACTTCTGTGGTTGTTGACAACATGCATGAGGAAGAAATAGATTAGGGCGCTAGGGACAATCAAATTTCATAAAGCTGTAGGACCAGATAGGATCTCCATTGAAATGTGGTGTCATATGGCTAGGGAAACTTTTCAAAAGGATAACTAGGTGAAATAAAATGCCTGCTGCCTGGAGTTAGAGTTAGATAGTACCACTTCTCAGGGGCAAACGTGATGTCCAGGACTGTGGTACAGCTTCCAGGAAAAACGAGAGGCCAAGGCGGATACCCGGTCTTGGTCAATCGGCCAGGGGCGCATAAGTGGTTATGACCCCTAGGGGTACTGTGAGTGGACCGGCAGTCAACCCCGATGCCTTTGGTCTGGTACTCGGGGATAATGCCACCCTTATGGTATCCTGTCCGAGTACCCTTGGCGACCGTTGTTGGGCTCCGTGGTGGGTGAGGACTGCGGGCAGCGAATTCAAAATAATTTATATTATAGCAACAACTAAACAGAGGCTGGGGGCCTCACCCCACCCCTTTGTCTTCTTTTTTTCTCTCTGGGACTGTTCTTGTGTTGAGGCTGAAGACGATGGCCTCAGTTACACCTAACTTAATGGGCCGACTGCCACTAAGCCTGTGGAGATGAGTAGTGCTCCAAGCAAGAGGCCACGTTCCCCCAGTACGCCATCTGGACCCCGGAACGATACCCCGTGTGTGCCCGGGGTAGAATAGGCACACTGCGTACCTGCATGTCGTAAGAGGCGACTAAAAGGGGTGACTTTTTCTTGCCAGTTTGGACAACACCACTGTCATGTTTGTCTATGACGTGGTCTGGACAGGACGATACCATCATTGTGGTTGGTTGTATCTTTCTTTTCTCCTTTATTAGATGAGTGTCTGACTTGCTCGTGGAAAAGCGGATCCTGGTGATTGAGAAGGGTCTAGGGCTGTGGCCCTACACATCCAACACATCACTTTGGCCACAGCTTCCAGGGAAAACGGGAGGCCAAGGCAGTAGCCCAGTCTTGGTCAATCGGCCGGGGGTGCATAAGTGGTTATGCCCCCTAGCGTTACTGGAAGTGGATCGGCAGTCAACCCCGATGCCAATGGTCCGGTACTTGGGGATTATGCCACCCTGACGGTATGCTGCCCGAGCACCCTTGGCGACCCGAATGGGCGTCCCCTTGTTGGGCTCCGTGGTGGGCGAGGCCTGCGGGCGGTGAAACATAATTTCTAAAAAATTATGGCAACCCAAAATCCGAGGCTGGGGGCCTCATCAAATAACCCCACCCCTCCCCCTTCTTCTTCTTTAATGCCTTGTGTTGAGCCGGAAGATGGCGGGCTCGGTCCCACTCAACTGAGTGGGCCAGCTGCCAGTGAGTTAATGGAGACGAGCACTGCTCCAACTAAGAGGCCGCGTTCCCCCAGTCACCCAACTGGATCAGGTAATACCCCTGTGGTGTCAAATACATCAGCACCTGCCCTTAACAAGAGGCAACGGCCTCTTAGCCTTAAGGTGCAGGGCTCCACCGCTGATGCAAAGCGTGTTCCTGCATCTAAGGAAGCCTCAGGTGCAGTCAAAAGCACTTCTATTCCTTCTTCCTCCCCCCCCCCCCCCCCCCGGTTTCTTTCCATATCCGGGGAGGATGGTGCATCCATCGCCAAAGCCATCAACGGCATTGCCAGTGATGTGACCTCGGTCAAGAAACTGCGCAATGGCACCTTGTTGGTGGAGGCATCTGCCAATCACCAGACCGAAGCATTATTAAAAATGCGGAAACTCGGTGACATCCCCATTGTGGTCGAACCACATCGCACTTTAAACACCAGCAGAGGTGTGGTGCAGTGCCCCGATCTGCGTGGAGAGTCAGAAGAGCAAATAGCGGAGGAGCTTAGGGACCAGGGTGTGGTGGCTGTCTGCTGCACCTCTGTCCAACGGGATGGAGAATCCCGGCCATCTGACACCTTGGTGCTGACCTTTGGTAGGCCCAAGGTGCCAGAGTACATCATGGCTGGCTACCTCCGCTTGCCTGTGCGTCCTTTCATACCGA
>JAAFCE010009126.1:29769857-29813212 GCA_013389805.1 Trigoniulus corallinus
TACCGGGCTGCCACGATGCACAGCATTGAGCGCCAGTTGCAACTCGCACTAAACAGTGCCCACGAGTTCGCTGCCTCGCGTGGCTATAAGTTCTCCCCTGACAAAACAACTGTCATGCATTTCTGTCGTAAGCGAGGGCTTCACCCTGAGCCTCAGCTTACCCTGGATGGCCGCCTCCTGCCAGTTGTAGAGGCGGCCCGCTTTCTTGGTCTCTGTTTTGACAGCCGTCTGACATGGGTCCCGCACTTGAAGGAGCTGAAGGCTAAGTGCCTTCGCTCCCTTAATATTCTGCGGTGCCTGCAGGGAACTGGTTTTGGGGCAGATCGAACGGTGATGCTTCGACTATACAGATCACTCGTTCGATCCCGTCTCGATTATGGCTGCGGCATATATGGCCTGGCCGCTCCATCTACTCTCCGGATGCTGGACAGTGTTCATCACGCTGGCATCCGGTTGTCCGTTGGGGCGTTCCGCACAAGTCCAGTACTCAGCCTTTATGCTGAGGCTGGTGAGCCACCATTGACTGTGCGGCGGCAGTGCCTGGCAGCTGCATACATTTTGCGGCTGAAGGGTCAGCCACAGCACCCTACACACCCAGCCGTCTTTAGTGACATTGTGAGACGGCCATTCAACCGCCGCCAGGGGGTTCCCCCTCCATTCAGTGTGCGTTGGATGGACTGTCTTGCCAGCCTGGGTGTGACAGCCTGTACTGCCGGCCTCTGTGCCGCCCTGGACAGTGCCAGAGCCAAGTTTAAATTTAATGCTTGCAGCCTTACCCAAAACCAGTACCGATAGGTCATTGTACCAACAAGAGTTCGGACGCCTCTCTTGGACCTATCGAGGCCATGTTTTTATTTACACGGATGGGTCGAAGGATGGTTCCTATGTGGGTTGGTCAGTCTTTACAACTGGTCATCTCATAGGGGGCCGCCTTCCAGGCGTTGCCAGTGTCTTAACTGCGGAACTCACAGCTCTGCACAGGGCACTAGAACTCATCTTAGTATTGCATAACAGACACTTTGTTGTTGCGACTGACTCTCTATGCTCCCTTCAGCTGTTGCACACCCTGTATGGCAGACATGCCATCGTCCAGGGTGTGCACAGACTGCAGCTTGTGATTCGTGGCTGTCATGTGGCCCACATGCCAGAAATACCTGACACTGCTGTCCCCTCCTCCGACGCTCTCCCGATGGTGCGGCGGGCCGTCCATGACCAATGGCCGGCCCAGTGGTTTGCGGAGACCACGAACAAACTCCACACACTGAAGGACACCCCAGTGCACTGGGTGTCCTCGTGCCGCCAATCGCGGAGGGAGGAGGTTGTGCTTGCTCGGCTGCGAATCGGTCACACCTTCCTCACCCACTCTTACATTCTACGGGGTCAGGATCAGCCATGGTGTGACTTCTGTTGGGAGCCTCTCACAGTGGCGCACATCTTTAGTCACTGTGAGAGATACCAAGAACTTAGATTTCGACTGGGAGTCAGCACAGAGCTCTCCACATCACTTGGGGATAACCCTCAGGCAGTGGAGAGCTCGCTAGTATTTGTGAAAGAGGCTGGCCTCTTTCACAATATTTGAAGTCTTATTTTGAATTATATGGCTTTTGCCTTTTTGTTTCTGTATTCCTTTTGGCTTTTGCCACATTTATTGTAATGTCTGTTTTGGCTTTTGCCACAATTATTATTCTGTCTGTTTCGGCTTTTGCCTTTTTATCTCTGTGTTTGTCTTGGCTTTTGCCACATTTATTCTTCTCTCTGATTTGGCTTTTGCCACTTTTATTGTTATGTATGTTTTGGCTTTTGCCTTTTATATGTGTGTTTTTGGCTTTTGCCTTTATTTCTATGTCTGTTTTGGCTTTTGCCTTTTTATTGTTATTACTTTTATTGGCCTTTTGCCCTTTTTTATTGCCATCATGGTGGGATGGCCATTTACACCCCCACCATGGTGATGTGTCTTTCTGGGCCCTAATGACCTTTGTAGTTGATGGGCCCTAAAACAACAACAACAACAACAACTGGAGACCTTGCACCAGGGATCACGTCAATTTGGCACATGACAATTTGGTGTACATACACATTCGGCATATGACAATTTGGCATACGGAAAATTTGGCGTATGACAATTTGGCATACGACAATTTGGCGTACATACCGATCTCTTGGGTGCACACGTGTTCAAAACTGCAACTGTCATAACCAGTGGCAGATCCAGGATTTTCGTCGGGGAAGAGTTTAGCTAATACAGGGGGGGGGTTGAGCTAAACCTCACTTATTATGCAAATATAAGTTTGTGTGCATGGGAGGGGTTGCAACCCCAAAACCCCATCCTAGATCCGCGCGTGGTCATAACAGTCATTGCAACGGTCCCGAATAACACAATTGGGTTTGTTTGTGTTTTAATGTTGTTATGACCGTTGCAATTTTGAACAAATTTGGGCACCCAAGAGATCGTATTTACGCCAAATTGACGTACGCCAAATTTGTATGCACGCCAAATTGTCATACGCCAAATTATATATGCGCCAAATTTGTATGTACGCCAAATTGACTACGCCAAATTGTCATGCACCAAATTGACGTAGACCCCTTGCACCAGTGGGGGCTCAGGGGTAATCTGCCCCTCTTCCTCCATAGCTTTTTGTCGAATGGACCTTCAGAGTGTGTGTGGGTAACACCAACTCCTTGGCCTTCCTGCAGGAGAATGGTGCCCCACAGGGGAGTGTCTTGAGTGTGACGCTCTTTGCTGTTGCAGTGAACGACCTACCATCCTCCGTTCACCCCCTGGTAAAGTCATCCCTATTTGTGGACGACTTCTCTATTAGGTACCGGGCTGCCACGATGCACAGCGTTGAGTGTCAGCTGCAACTGGCACTAAATAGTGCCAACAAGTTTGCAACCTCTCGTGGCTATAAGTTCTCCCCTGACAAAACAAATGTCATGCACTTCTGTTGTGAGCGAGGGCTTCACCCTGAGCCTCAGCTTACCCTTGAAGGCCGCCTCCTCCCAGACTCCAGGATCCCACACTTGAAGGATCTGAAGGCTAAGTGCCTTTGCTACCTGAATATTCTGTGGTGCCTGCAGGGAACTGGTTTTGGGGCAGATCGAACGGTGATGCTTTGGCTCTACAGATCACTCATTCGATCACGTCTGGATTATGGCTGCGGTGTGTATGGCCTGGCTGCTCCATCAACTCTCCAGATGCTGGACAGTGTTCATCACGCTGGCATCAGGTTGTCTATTGGGGCGTTCTGCACAAGTCCAGTACTCAGCCTTTATGCTGACGCTGGTGAACCACCACTGTCTGTGCAGCGGCAGTGCTTGGCAGTGGCATACATTTTGTGGCTGAAAGGTCAGCCGCAGCACCCTACACACCCAGCCATCTTCAGTCACACTATGAGATGGCCATTCTACTGCCGCCCGGGGGTCCCCCCTCCATTTGGGTTTGTGGTGGATGGACGGTCTTACCAGCCTGGGTGTGACTGCCTAGGGTGCAGCCTGTACTGTTGGCCTCTGTGCCACCCTGAACAGTGCCAGAGCCCAGTTTAGATTTAATGCTTGCAGCCTTACGCAAAACCAGTACCGATTGGTCAGTGTACCAACAAGAGTTTGGACGCCTCTCTCTGATGTATCGGGGCCATGTTTTTATTTACACGGATGGGTCGAAGGATGGCTACTCGGTGGGTTGGTCAGTCTTTACAACTTGTCATCTCATAGGGGGCCGCCTACCAGGCGTCGCCAGTGTCTTAACTGCAGAACTCACAGTGCACTGGAACTAATCTAAGTATTGAATGACAGACACTTTGTTGTTGCGATTGACTCCCTATGCACCCTTCAGCTGTTGCACACCCTATATGGCAGACATGCCATCATCCAGGGTGTGCACAGATTGCTGCTCCTGATTCGTAAGCAGGGCAAGATAGTATTGTTCATGTGGGTCTCGGGGCATGTTGGCATCATGGGCAATGAGAGGGCGGATGCCCATGCCCGTCAGGTGGGCCACTTGTCAGATATACCTAACACTGCTGTCCCCTCCTCCAATGCTCTCCCGTTGGTGCGGCGGGCCGTCCATGAACAATGGTGGGCCCAGTGGTTTGCGGAGACCACCAACAAACTGCACACTGAAGGACACCCCAGAGCACTGGGGGTCCTCATTCTGCCAGTCACGGAGGGAGGAGGTTGTGCTTGCTCGGCTTTGGATCGGTCACACGTTCCTCACAGACTCCTACATTTTATGGGGTGAGGAACAACCATGGTGTGACTTCTGTTGGGAGCCTCTCACAGTGGCACATATCTTTAGTCACTGTGAGAGATACCACGAACTGAGATGGCTACTGGGAGTCAGTCGGGAGCTCTGCCTCACTTGGGGATAAACCCCAGGGGGTTTAGAGCTTGCTTGTATTTGTGAAACAGACTGGCCTCTTTCACAGAATTTTAACTGATTTATACATGTATTTTTAGGCAGTTTCGCATTTATTGTTGTATTGGTTTGGCTTTTGCTTTTTTATTTCTGCATCTGTTTTGGCTTTTGCTGTGTTTATTGTTATGACTGTTTTGGCTTTTGCCGTGTTTATTGCTATGACTGTTTTGGCTTTTGCCGCTTTTATTGTTATGTCTGTTTTGGCTTTTGCCACTTTTATTGTTATGTCTGTTCTCGTTTTTGCTGCCTTTACTTTTATTTCTGTTTTGGCTTTTGCCTATAATTATTCTTTGATATTTATTTGGCTATTGCCTTTTGTATGTGTTAGTTTTAGTGGGCTTTTGCCCTTATTTATTGCCATTACGGTGGGAAGGCCATTTACACCCGCACCATGATGATTGTCTTTCTGGGCCCTAATGACCATTGTAGTCAATGGGCCCTAAAACAAAAACAAACAAACAAACAAACAATCCCACATCAGCTTTGGTCTCAACCTGTCCCAGGTGCTTCCATCCATCTGAATTCCTGAAATGGACCTAAGAAGCTCCTCCTCCCCTCTCCTCACTATGTGTCTATAACACCTTAACCTATTCTCTCTTATTAATATAAGGAAATCCCTCATATGAATGATCTCCCTACCTCAACCTTCTCATAGCACAGGTAGTCTAACCATTGCCCTGTAAAATTTTACTTTCAACTTGATTGGGACCCTCCTATCACAGAGGTCTCAGCTTTATGTCTCCATTTTAACCATCCCACATTGATTGAATGGGTCACATCAGATTCCATCTCCCCACTGCTTTGGAATCTTGATCCTTAGTACTTTAAATCTTCCACCACTTTCACCATGTTGCACCTAGAATGTACATCACTGTTATCTTCCAGTCCTTCCCAACTGAAGGCTAAATACTCTGCCTCCTTCATATTTATCTGTAGCCCTACCTTTTCTATTGCTCTAATATCGTTTGCAATATCATCAACAAATACCATGGATTGGGAGGGGGGCATTCTTCTACTCCCATCAGCAGCTCATCAATAACCAGAATGAACCCATATGGACTTAGTGCTGAACCATGGTGTTCCCCATGGTATGCTTGGTGTCCTTACTCTGGCTATTGAAACATCATGCATATCCAGAAATATTTACATAAACCCTTCAAGCACCCCTGGGTATGCCTCTGGTCACATGCATAATGGCACATACCTGCAGTAAACGTCCAAAGGATGTGATGAGATATACTATACTGTATATACAGTACCACCAATGGCATGCCCCACAAAATATTGTTATTTATATCACTAAAAGGTGAATAAAATAGCGTAAAGTGAAAAGAAATATTTTAATTTAACATTATTATGATGCCGGCATGCAATGATGCAATTACAATACCTTAATAAAATGACTTGATGTCCAGAATTTTGCAGTTTTGGTTCACTTCAAAATATGAATTGAGTTTGGCAGGAGTTTCTAGGGGCTAAATTGAGTTTTGTGGGGGTTTCTAGGGGCTATATGAAAATGCGAATTGAGTTTCTCACAAGTTTCTTCATGTAGGTTGTGAGCGACATTGTAAATACTGCATCGACCAACAGGAGCTGACTGAGTCGTGTGCACTGTGCCCTGTGTTACTGATAGCAGTGTAACCTAGCAGAGTGACCGATATAACAATTATGCCCGATAGAGATTATTGACTCATGAATTTGTAACAATTTAAAACTGGAAATTAATAGCTGTGATGAATAAACATAGAGCAAACGGCAAATGAACTTCTCTTCTCCAATTCTATTTTTCAAATTCAAAATTTGCATTTTTAATTCAAAAACTGATGTAGAACTAACGTCACCATATTCTAAAGCGTAGTTCTGTGGCACATAACATGAGAGAGAATAGTGCCTGAGCAGACAACAAAATTATAATGTCACCCAAAGGTGCTAGGCAAAATTGCACCTGTTGTGGTTCCATGGCAGGTGAGAAATCATGTGAAGTGTAAATGTATACAAGAATGCCTGTTAGGTGGTGCCAACAGCACAACAATCCAACAACCAATAAAATTTAAATAGAAACGTTGTTCAAAAAGCAATAGCCAATGACAGTTGACAACAAAGTAAGCAAGAAATGCAGTTTTCCTGCATTTTTCCCTCACATTCCTGCACCTCCCAACTGCACTTTTCAGTTGATTTTCCACTACCATGGCAAAAAAAGTTGAGTTCCTACGTCACGGTGCTCTTTCTTTTAACTTTCTTCCCAACTGTCCAAAACTAGTTCAAGAAAATATATGTAGTTATCTAGAGATTGTATTTCGAGTGCACCTTGAGGAATTATCAATTGTAATTTTCAACAAAATCTCCCAAATAAATAATTCTTTGCAAATAGAAAAATGCCATGTAAGACACACTGGGGTCAGTCAGACCCCAGACCTCCTAAATAAGCCACTAAAAATTGACAATGCAGGAAAAAGCCAGTAGTATAGTTAGTAGACACTGTAACTTAAATTTACAAAAGATTGTGTTCATGTAACCCCTCTTTGTACTAAGTGACCCCCACAGTAACATTGAAGGGGTTAAGAAATTCAAAATAACAAAGTACTTGTCAGTAAATATTTGTTAATCATATATGTACTTTATTTTGATACCAAGAAAGACTACAATGATATTCTTTTAAGTTATAATATCACATACTTGTTATGACTAAGACACTTGTGCAATAAGATTATTTAAGGGTATCTGAAATGACTGGATCACCTCAAAGACACGTCACCATGCATTCTGCTTCACAGGTTGCAAGTAGCTTGCAATTCTGTAAATAAATTGACAAATTTCATGATATAAAACTTTGCAGTATATTCATCATTCACTGTCAGTGAAACATGTTCTTAGCCTACTCAGGGTTGATACCCATTTTTGTCCCACTGCATAAATGGGTGATTTGTAAGCTGTTGGTATTTGATGGTATTAATAAGCAGCAGGCTTCCAAACTAACACTGAAACCTCTAATGTTTATTTATCCTCAGCCTATTTTTCCTTTAGGCCACTTTTCCTCCATGGACATGATGTCAAGGGGAGAGCACCTATACGTGGAAATCTTGTGAGCGATACACATCTTTTACTGCATGTGGAATGAGTTAATTTACTTGTGGTTGATGTCATTCCCTGATAGGCCAAATTGGCAGTGAAGAGTATGACTCTCATTCCTAATTTATAATCCATTGAACCCCTTTAAGGAACCTAAGGCATAGCATCTATTCTGTGAAATATTGCATACCTGGTATAATGGCACCTTCTGGCAGAAACTCTCTTACCCTATTCTCATTGAGAGTAATACTAGTCTGTTTGGGCCCCAACCTCCTTCAGTTTGAAAGGATGATCCTTTCTCCCCCTATAGTCTGCCAGGGATAAGTTGCTTCCTGGAGTACCCTGATACCCTAATTTCAGCAGTCTGTGAAAAAGCTTAATGCTGTCTGATACCCGTCTCTGATGTAGTGAGTCCCACCCTAATTCCGTGATCATGCCTGAGACACTCAACCTATGAGAGAAGTGATGCAGCACAATTCTTCTAGCCCTCCTTTATATCATTTCAATTTCCCAAGATAAACCCTGCCTAAAGGGAATCCAAATTGGACTACAGTACTCCACTATTGGCCATACCAGTGAAAAATAAGCTTCTTCTTTTACATCCTTTGTGCTGTCTCCCAACATTCTTCTAACCAAACGGAGAGCATGCCCAGCCTTCCCAGTCAATTTTTCTATGTGTTCCTTCCAGGTGCACTGCATGTTTAGAATAACACCAAGATGCTTATGGGTCACACAACAAATGGGTCATGGTTTCTCTTCCATTATCAAGGAAGGCACCCCAGGGGTCTCCCTCACTCAAAGGATCACCCAAAATGATAAATGGCTACCACTGGAGCACAAGTAAAGCACCCTTCCTCTGCCACATCAAATGATAGGGAACTCAATCCTTACTTGACTGATTTGTTTGACTAAAAGATCACTGTCTATTGTTATTGCATTACAGATTTTCTCATCAATACAAAGATATCACAGAAAAGTTCATAAATACCTGATTTCCATTCATTTTGATATGTATTGTTCCCATTATTGAAATGCTATGCTGTTCAGACTTTCTGCGATTCCTCTGATTGTGTGTGATATCTCTTATATGACCCTGGATTTCCAATTTTTTTGACATTATTGTCCGCACCTGAAATGATACGAACATCTGGAGTCTTAGCAATTCGTTTGGCGCCTTTGCAAACATCTACTGTTGCACCCATTTAATCTTACTTTTTATCACAAGGACCCTACATTTCAAGTGGCAAACTAGGAAGGGCGCTAATTTGCCATTGAACAGATTTTTTAAACAAGCTGGGAAAGGTGTGTGTATTACTGTAGACAAATTCTTGCGACGTTTTAGGGAAACAAGGTTTGAAGGGTGAGATGTTGTGTTGTAGTGTTTCTGGTTCAGCATGGGGGACTTATGTGATTGCATTCTACCATCAAACTGGAAATGATCAAAATCCTTTGTTGAATTTGGTGCACTCTTTGGATTCCCTCAATCATAGACGGACAGGCCTAACTGTTATTCTAGGTGGAGACTTCAATCTTCCAGGGGTGAGATGGTACAGCATGCAACCTGCTTCAGATTCCAGTCTTTCAGGTCCTCTGAACTCCTTCTTAGAGTGACTCTGTTTCACTGGATATGAGCAGGTTGCAACCATGCCAACTCATGAGAGGGGGAAATTTAGACCTAGTTTTTACTAATGTGTTTAGCTCTGTCAGGGATGTGACGAGCATGAAGTAAATTAGTGACCATGCTGGGGTTAAGGGTGAGATAGTGAGAAAGCTGTCAAGATGTTGTACACCTTCTAGGGAGACTTATCAATATCCCAGAGGTTAATGATAGTTGTTTAGGTCATATTTAGAATCCCATTGGAATGATTTTTCAGGTCACTGCCAATGCTTGCAGTGTTGAGGAATCTTGGCTAAGGTACTAGACAGGCCATCCCTACGAAGAAAAAGTGGGACAATGGTTATCTGGATTGTATACACAGGGAGTGAAGGCAGCTTTGTGTTAGCCGGAGAGCGGCAAATTCCATTGAAAACACCAGTTCTCAACTGATCACTGAAGTTAAGCAACGTAACCCCAGTCAGGGATGGCATGGGTGGCCGCTTGGATACCGCTGGTACCACTAGTATCCAGAAATCCTCACATTACTGTAGTATCTGTGCAGTCTCTGCATAAGAACTATACTGTGGCCAGGGCTCTAATGACCTTGTGGTTGAAGGGCCATAAAACACCAACAAACAAACCAAAACAAATTGTAAGCCAAGATGAGTCAGGAACATGTTTAGAAGGTGGCTGAATCTAGATAGTGAGACAACTTTTAAGGAAGCAAGAAGGGCAAAATTAATGACTAAAAATTCCTACAATAAATTCCATCACCATATTTTTGGGAAAGGGTTAAAAAAACCCAAAAGCATTCTCGGGGTACCTAAAAAAGTGCAGAAAGGTGGGTTATAGGGTTCCAGCTGTTAGGGATGGTTCAAGAAACCCAGTTATCAATAGCCTTATGGCAGAAAATATTTTTAATGATTCATTTGCAAAAAAATTTGCAAATAGCAGGGGTGATTACCCACTAGTGTCAGTTGGGGAGTATCAAGGGGAAATGGAGGAAGTTGTCATTACAAGCTTTTAGATACATTAGTGGTCCATAAGGCTATGGGGCCTGATAACATTTCTCCATTTATTCTACAAAGACTTTTTGGGATTCTTGGCTTTTATTTAGTGGGAATTTTTAAAAAGTAATTAAACAGTGCCATTGTTCCCTCCTCCTGGAGGCTGGCAAACGTTGTGCCAGTTTTCAAGTCAGGGGATACTGCAGACCCTAAATGCTACAGGCCAATCTCTTTAATGAGTGCTGTATGCAACATATTTGAGCATACGTTATTGTAAAGTATTATAGGATATTCAAAGGAAAATGGCATCCTTGACAATAATCAGCATGAGTTTAAGGAAAGGGAAGTCATGTGATACTCAACTGGCTTGTCTGATGGACTATATTCAGAGAGCTCTAGACAAGGGCAAGCAGGTTGATGGTGTATTCCTGGACTTTGAGCAGGCCTTTGTCATGGTACCCCATGACAAGCTTGTTTAAAAAATGTCCAAGTTAGGGATTCATAGTAAGGTTATTCAGTGGGTAAACGCCTGCGTGAGTGGCTGCCAGCAGAGAGTCCATTGTTCTAATTTGGTTTCCATTTAGGCAGGGTTCATCTTGGGAAATTGAAATGATCCGAATCCTTTGCCTAATGCTGGTCCTGGCTGAAACCCTAACCTTGAGAATCCCCCATTCTACTTATTGGTACCCTCCTTTCATTTAATACTCTGCTTCATCCACCCTACAATGATACTAAGGATTGCAATTTGCAAGGCATGCTTCATGCAGGGCATGCTGTGGGCGGCTATTGTAACGTCCTGTAATGCATGAAGTTTGCAAGTTCAGTATTACTTCTTTTTACTTTCTATTCTTTTGATATATCATCATATCTCGCCTGTGGCAGGGTTGGATCTGCGAGTTATAGCCCTCCAATCCCACCTATCTCACATCAGGTCCCCATCCACCCCACATACTACCATAACCTTATGGACAACCTGCTCCCTCGTCACCTTAGGTCTTGCCCTGCGCCAGATGCTTACAACCAAATGCATTCCTGTAATGGACCAAACGCGTTCCTATTTCTCACTTCTCATTACATGTCCATACCCCTGCAATCTACTCTCCCTCTCTTCTGTGATGTTCTCCACCACTAATCTACCTCTAATTAACTCAATCCTAATTGTAGCAGCTCTTGATGACCCACTCATATACATCTCGTCTACTTGCATTCCATTTACATGGCTCTCCCTCACTGCCTAACACTTTTCTCCATATAGCATAGCTGGGCTCACCATTGCCCTTCAAAATTTCCCTTTCAACTTTCTTGGGGTCCTCCTATCACACAGGACTCCATTTGCCTGACTCCACTCCCCCTCCCACCCCCGCTTTGATTCTATGAGTCACGCCTGAGTCAAACTCCCCATTGCACTAGTTACAATCCTTTTCCTTCCCAGTTGAAGCTAAATACTGTGTCATCTTCATGTTTATCTTTGGGTATCCCCTTTCTATCACAGCTCTAATGTCGATTAGGCCCTTCTCTTCTTGTTCTCCGGAGTCATTTATTTTCCCTACATTGTCTGCTAATGCTATGCACTAGTGGCTGGCTATATCCAAAGTTCGTTATACAGGGTGGTGATGATAAGGCCCTGTTATTTTTGTAACCGAGGCAGTTATGTAATATGTGATGAATCCAATGAATAGGAAGCTGTCGTGACCTATCCCATGATGCATTCGTCTTCATCCCAAATATGTAAATGATGACCCATCCAAATTTTATCTTAAAGGCTGTAACAGATACACCAAAAATTTCAATTGGAGACTTGTTAAGTGTGGAATTCTGAATAAAACAAAAAAAAAATTTCCAAAATCCAATGAGTGGATCACCTTCAGTCACGTGTTGAATTTATTAGTTACCTCCTTATGCACTTCACAAGGACATTTGAATGTTCAACATGCAAATCAAGAAATTAACATAAATACCATAATAACATTCACTTTCATGATGTAAACAAACTTGATAAAATAAATTATCAAAGTTTGATTAATGGATCACCAGCCATCACAATTATTTTTAATTTACAAACAGCCATAGTGCATAACTAGATTGACCTCAAAGTTATTCATAAATGTGCTCTATGTGACGACCATTGACACCATAAACAATTGGGCACAGAACTTCATTGATGCCATTACATTGGTGAGCATGAGTGGTGTTACTCCTCGGCATGATTCTTCAATGTGTTGTACCAGAACCTGAAGTGCATAGGGAGGTAACTAATAAATTCAATACGTGATTGCTGGTGATCTGTTCATATGATTTTGGAAATTTTTGTTTTGTTCAGAATTCCATGCTGAACAAGTCTCCAATTGGAATTTTTTGTGTATCTGTTACGGTCTGTAAGATAAAACTACAATGGTTCCTAATTTGCATATTTGGGATGAAGACGAATACACCATGGGCTAGATCACCCACAACTTCCTATTCATTGGATTCATCACAATTGACACATCTGCCTTGGTTACAAAAATCAAGGGGGGGCGCCTTATCATCACTGGGAGACTTTCATTGTTGAAATATGGTACGTTATAACCAAGAGTTCCTTATTAATGGGTTTGCTATAGCCGAACTGTACTGAATCAACAATACAATGATTAGGATTTCTTTTGAAAGCCAAATTTCTTAAACTTAAACTATGTAGGTATAAAACCATTTCATCATCATCATACCCTCCTCCTGCCTGTGCAGGGTTTGGGTTCGCGGTTTCTTTTCCTCCACCCCACCTATCCCCAACCAAGCCCCTCTCCACCCCACATGTCTCCATGTCCCTCTGCACCACCTGCTCCAAAGTTCGTTTTGGTCTTCCCCTACCCCTGGTGCCCCCAAACACTTGCTTACTCATAATGGACATTATGAGCTCCACCTCCTCTCTCCTCATCAGATGCCCATACCACCTCAACCACTTCTCCCTCATCTTTCCACAATGTCTCCCACACCCAAGCTACCTCTAACATAACTAGGTAGTAACACCATTTATTAACTTAATAATGATCCTATTTATTGATAAAAACTAAATTTTTGGAAATGGCTGGTTAGAGCCAATGGAATGAGGAGGTAGAAGCATTCATCAAGCAAAAGAAGGCTGCTTTCCACAGGTGGCCAGAGATAGAGGACCAGGAGTCTAAGATACAATATAGGCAGGTCAAGACCATTGCTAGGAGGAAGATTGCCCTTGCCAAACAGAAGTATGAGGCCCTCTATGAGCAGTTAGAGAGAGAGGAAGCAGAGAGAAGTCTTCAAACTTGCCATGGCTAAATATAGATCAGCTAGTGAGGATAGTGAAGGTAGGGTCCTGTTTTCCCTGTCAGAGATAAACCTCTTTAATACTGTAAGCGGAGAGGAGGACTTTGCCACCTATCCAGCATTAACAGGGGTTGTGAACTGTGTAACAAAAGGAAGCCAGGCCACTTATGAAGATGAAAGGCTGAAAAGCTGTAGGCCGTGATAGAATCCCCATTGAAGTGTGGCATAGCCTAGGAAGGACATGCACCAGTTGGCTACTGAAACTTCTTAGTCGGTTAGCTGGAGGAGATAGAATGCCATGTGCGTGGCATGAGAGTTGGATAGTACCACTCTTGAAGAGCAAAGGGGATGTCCAAGATTGTGACAACTATAGGGGTATAAAGCTAGTGTGCCACCCCATGAAGCTGTGAGAGACAGTAATGGAACACCACCTCCAGGATAGAACTAGTGTCCATGGAAATCAGTTTGGGATTATGCCAGGTAGGTCCACAATGGAGCCAATCTTCATTCTGAGACAGTTGATAGAAAAGCATAGGGCAGAAAAGAAAGATCTCCATGCCATTTTTATTGGCCTAGAGAAGGCCTATGACAGTGACCAAAGACTGGTAGTTTGGGAGGTTTTACAAAAAAGGGGAGTAGAAGAAGGGATTATTTGAATAGTCCAGGATATGTATGATGGTTCCACACCAAGGGTAAGGACACCTTGGGGAAATGGTGGGGGCATTCCAGTGAAAGTTGGGGTGTACGAAGGTTTGGCACATAGTCCATATCTTTTCATCCTCGTTTTGGACGAACTGCTTAGGGGTAGGAAATTGGGCCCCTCAGTGTGTGGCATTTTCTGATGAAATTGGAAAAGTTAGCAACAGCAGAGAACAGATAGAGAAGGGACTATACGTATAACGTTATAAGGGACAAACCAGGGCAGGAGGAGACCAAAGCAGACCTGGGGAGTCCTGGCGGGAGTGGACGGCTAGAACCTGCAGACCTGATGTGAAATGAGGTCTTTCTATAAATTGGTTCATTAATCCAAATGCGTGGGGCCCTGTGCTGTCATTCAGTTCGCACACCCATAATGCCAGCCCTGCCCAAGCTAGTTAGAAAAATACAGGTAACTTTGTGCTTTAAGAAGATACTTTTTTCACCCACGTTTGTGGACGCAACAAGTATTGACCACTTTTCACGATGAAACGGAATAGGAATATGAAATTGCAAAATGTAAAGATATGGCGTGCTAATTTTATATATCTTTGAAATTTTTGAATGAAACCTTTGAAATTTTCCGCTCGGGGCGGCCGCCCCCCTGGTTCCCCCCACTCCACGCTAAGCCACTGTTTCTTTATACACCATGTGTAAGTTATGCAACATTTCTAGTCTGATCACTGAACTTAGGCAAAGGACCCCAGCTTGTACTAACATGGATGGCCGCTTGTGAGAACTGGGTACTGCTAATACCCAACAATTGTCGCAGTGGAGTAGTGTCTGGGCAACTTCTGCTTTAGAACTATGCAGTGGACGGAGCTCTAATGACCTTGTAGTTGAAGAGCCCTTAAACAGCCCTAAAACGCTTTAGAATACTGGATACTGCTACTACACAAATCGTTATAACAGCATAGTGTCTGTGTAAAGGACCAACAACTAGTAATCATAATAATGTAAAGCTTGACTGCTTCACCCCTATAACTGCAAATTAAGAATTTTACATCACAAAACAGCAACGTTGAGGCTTAAAAGCTCTGAGAAATAATTCGCAAGGAAAAGTTAGCAATTTTACCATTATATCTAATACACACAACAAGTATACGTACCTCCTTATTTAGAAAGCAGTAAATGAGTGATATAAAAAATCCTTGAAAGGAACTCAGAAAATGCGTACTAAACGACCAAAATGCAAATTCAATAGCTGTACGTTCCAGAGGTGACGGAATGATATTCGTTATGTTTGTAATTCCAAGAAGAGGCAACAGAATAACAGCTGCACGAACAGACTTCCTGTAAAAGAAACAAATCACAAACGCTTATATATAATTCAGTGTTTCTGTTACTAAGTTATTGTTTACTAAGGTGACCAGACGTCCCGATTTAGACGGGACAGTCCCGATTTCAAACTTCATGTCCCGCAGTCCGTCACAGTCAGTCGGCGGGACGCCCGTTTGTCCCACTTTGTTGGCAACTTCTCAGGAGCATTCACGCGTCAATGAAATATGTGGAGCGGCTGTATTGAGTTGGACACACCAGTTCTCGTCTGATCACTGAAGTTGAGCAACGCAACCCCAGCTAGTTCTTGCATGGGTGGCCACTTAGGATCACTGGGAACCGCTTGTACCCAAAAATCGTCGCATTAGTGCAGTGTCTGTGCAGTCTTTGCAGTAAACAATGCAGTGCATGGGGTTCTAATGACCTTGATTCTAATGAAAGGGCCATGACCATGTATGGAGCACCCACACAGAATGATCCTTCTAAGTTGGCAACTGATCAGGGGGCCCATCTTCGGCATCAAACTACAATATTGGGTGTCCTGTGCTGGATGGACACACATTCAAGCATGAAGGTGCAGTAGGTACAAAGTCACAAGTTTTGTTCTTTGTTCTTCAGGAAAGCATTTCTTACCACCCAACCTTGGGGGTGCTCACTACAGCTCCCTTTCCTGCTTTGCCCTCTGGAAAATCTGGTCACCTTATCTTTAAGGCGTTTTAATAAATTATAAATACACCTGTGCAATCAGCATTGTGAAACATTACTGCAAACCAAATACGTTTTATGCACAGAAACTACATATTGAATGTCTAAACAGTAAATAAACAAGATATCAGACATTTGTGGCAAATAGTTTTCATATAAATGGAGAAAGTCGAAAATATGCCAAATTGCACTGTTAAGTAATTATACATACACCCCCTCTGGGAGTAGGGAATGCATCTGCTGTACACTAATCATCATCATTATCATACTCTTATCCCGCCTGTGGCAGGGTCGGGTCTGCGGGTCCAATGGACATGCTCTGACTGGGGGCACCCGAGCCGGGCGTCTGAAGCCCACAGGAAATATTGGCTGAATTGTCTGTGGGGGGATGCCGGCCTACCCCACTGTTCCAACACCGCATTACACAACCAAAATAGAAATTTTTGGCAGGTAAGTTAATTAAAGCTTTGTTGGTTAATCTGCAGTACACTAAAACATATGCAAATGAGTTCATGGTACATCTAAAAGACGATTTACACATTTTAGTTGTTGCTGCAAATGCAGATATAACAATGCCACGTGGTATACAATTAATGCAAGAAGAAGTGAGAAAAACATGCTTTCTGAAAGGACAAGGGAAATCTTACAGATATATTGCAACCAAAAGTGGGACGATCTGTTCAGACCATTCAGAATATCTTCAATGAAGGTGACCAATATGGGAAAATGAAAATGGTGTGGGCTGTAATTGGCTCAGGTGGTAAAACAGACCTTGTAACAGTATATCGCAGGTTGGACTCTAAAGCATACCAAGATATGCAGAGCAGCAGATAAATGTTTTTGACTGGCCATCCAGAAGCCCAGACTTCAACCCAATGGAGAATGTGTAGGCAAAGCTAGTACACCTTGTTTATGCAAATAACAGGCAATTTTCTCATGTAAATGACTTAAAGGTAGCCATTTATCATGCCTTGGACAAACTGAGCTGCACACAGTTGAAGAAATTGGTTGAAGACATGCCTGATTGCATATTTAAGTTGATTAAAGAAAGGGGTGGCTTCTTCAAGTATTAGCAGCATGAAGTTAACTTAATTCAATGTGGTAGGCTAATTTTTGATGGGTGTATGTATAATTACTCAACAGTGTAATTTGGCATTATTTTTGACTTTCTCCATTTATATGAAAACTATTTGCCACAAATGTGTTATATCTTGTTTATTTACTGTTTAGACATTCAATATGTAGTTTCTGTTCATAAAACGTATTTTGTTTGCAGTAAATGTTTCACAATGCTGATTGCACATGTGTACAGTAAAACATGGTTATAACGTTTTGTTGGGGATCAAAGGGAACAAACGTTATAACCATGAAAACGCTATAGCAAATGATATGCCTTTTAGTGCTTTTCCATCCATAATACGGCATAGTGGTAAAACGTCATGTTGGGGTACATACTGTATTTATTGCAATAAACGCTGTGCCGTTTATTTATTTCGTGGCATTTTTGGTGCGGCGCTTATTAGAGGGCAGCGTTTATTGGAAGGCAGAGTTTATTGGAAGGCGGCGTTTATATAATTTGTGAGCTTTTTGTCAACGATATTGGCAGTCATCATCATCATCATACCCTTATCCCGCTTGTGGAAGGGTCGGGTCTGCTGGTCCACTGAACGTCCTCTGGGGCCCCCCACCCAGGCGTCTGGAAACCTGCAGGAATATTGGTCAAGGCTGTCTGATGCGATCCATAGAATCAATGGGGGATAGGTGAAGTGGAGACAGGCAGGCAGAGTCATGTGTGATAGGAGGGTCTCCATCAAATTAAAAGGGAAGTTCTACAGGACGGTGGTTAGGACAACTATGCTATATATGAATCAGAGGGTAGGGCAGTGATGAAGAGCCATGTCAATAGAATGCAAGCAGGGGTGGATCTAGGTTGCTCGGGGCCTAGGGCTTATTAAAGTTCAATAATCGCATTGATTTAAATACAATGAATAATAGTATAAATAATCATTATTATTTTATTATTAATGTTAACTATTTTTACTATATGATAAGTGCACTTTACCTCCTGCACCTTGTTTACCAGTTCGCCCCTCGAGCGTATGTCCCTGTTGTTTTCCTGACCTGTTCTTTAGCCCTCCCAATTTTCCATTGCTCCTCTTATATCATTTAGCCCCTTCTCTGGTCCCTTCTTCTGCAGTCACTAATTTTCCCTAAATCATCGCCCCTCAGTGCCTGGCATTTGCCAATGATTTAGGGAAAATTAGTGACTGCAGAGAGCAGATAGAGAAGGACTAAATGATATAAGAGGAGCAATGGAAAAGGGAGGGCTAAAGATTAACATGATGAAGACAGAGTATCTAGCTTTAAATTGGGATGGTCGGGAAAACAACAGGGAAATAAGCTCGAGGGTCAAACTGGTAAAAAAGGTGCAGGAGGTAAAGTACTTAGGATCAACGTTCCACAGCAATGGGGAGATCGACTCAGATGGGACCCGCAGAATGAATGGGGGTGGTTGAAATGGAAACAGGCAAGTGGAGTCCTGTGTGATAGGAGGGTCCCAATCAAGCTGGAAGGGAAGTTTTACAGGACAGTGGTTGACCAGCTATGTTATATTGATCAGAGTGCTGGGCAGTGAAGAAAAGCCATGTAAATAGAATGCAAGTAGCCAAGATGCGAATGCTGTGGTACACGTGTGGTGTGTTGAGAGCAGATAGAATTAGGAATGCATACATTAGAGGTAGCCTGGGGGATGGTGGACATCGCCAAAAAGATGAGGGAGAATAGGCTGAGGTGGTATGGACACGATATGAGAAGAGGGGAGGAGGAGCTCGTTCAGTGCATCTCAGGATTGTTGTTTGTTTGTTTGTTGGTGTTTAAGGTCCCGTCAACTACAAGGTCATTAGAGACCAGTCCACTGCATAGTTCTAATGCATACGCTGCACAGACACTACACAAATGCGACGATTATTGGGTATTAGCAGTACCCGGCTTTCCCAAGCGACCACCCATGTCAGTACTAACTGGGCTTGCGTTGCTTAACTTCAGTGATCAGACGAGAACTGGTGTGTCCAACGCAACTCGCCGCTCCCTGCATCTCAGGAATGCAGGTGGTCGGCAGCATCCGGGGTAGGGGAGACCAAAGCAGACGTGGGAACAGGTTGTCTAGAGGGACATGGCAGTGTGCAGGGTGGATGGGGACCTTTTGGGAGACAGATGGGAGTGGAGGGCTAGAACCCACAGACCCGACCCCTCCACAGGCGGGACAAGAGTATGATGATGATGATGATGATAAGTGCACATTGTTTATCAAAAATTATTAAAAGTTTATGATAATTCAATTTTTGTGGGGCCCTTGACACTTGGGAGCCCAGGGCTTAAGCCCTATTAGTCCCTATCTAGATCCGCCCCTGAATGCAAGTAGCCAAGATGCCAATGCTGCGGTAATGCGGTACATGAGTGACGTGTCAAGAGCTGATAGAATTAGGAATGAGTATACAGTGGTACCCCGCTTAACAAACGCCTCGTATAACGAATGTTCCCTATAACGAACACCGTCAAAAAAGCATGGGAGTATCGCATAACGAACTTGTTTCACATAACGAACGCTTGTTCAATATACAAAGTGAACTAGGAACTGTGTAGGACAGTGGTGGCGAACCTGCGACCCACCGTGCAATTTTAAGTGGCCCGAGTGTTAATGAGATGATGTTAAAGTTGTAATAAAAGTTGGATGATGTTCTCTATTCCCTCCTTTAATAAACTTTATTCACTATTAATAATAACTTATTTTTATTCATAACATTGAATAGTGCTTGCATCTGACACGTGTACAAATTCTTCGTTTTCTTTTGTGTTATTGTGACCCGTATTCAAAAACGGTTAGCCACCACTGGTCCGGTCCGGACTGGACTGGATGTCCAAGAT
Source organism: Trigoniulus corallinus (assembly GCA_013389805.1). Lineage (NCBI taxonomy): Eukaryota > Metazoa > Arthropoda > Diplopoda > Spirobolida > Trigoniulidae > Trigoniulus > Trigoniulus corallinus. Next base: position 29,789,830 of record JAAFCE010009126.1, read on the forward strand.
TGTAATAACTATAGAGGTATTAATCCAATGAGTTATACCAATGAAATGTAATAGAATGTCGCCTCCAGGATAGAACTAGTGTCCGTGGAAATCAGTTTGGGTTCATGCTAGGCAGGTCCACAATGGAACGAACCTTCATTCTGAGGCAGATGATAGAAAAGTATAGAGCAGCTAAGAAGGATCTCCATACCATCATTATCGACTTGGAGAAGGCTTACCAGTGTTCCACAACAGGCATTATGCAAAAGGAGGTAGAAAAAGGGTTTATTTGAACAGTTTAGGATATGTACTCGTATTATGGTTCCATTCCACAGCCAGGGTAAGGACACCTTGGGGAAAATACTGGGGGCTCCCCAGTAAAGTTTGGGGTGCACCAAGGTTCAGCACTCAAATCCATACCTTTTTATTCTGGTTATAGACGAGCTACTGACGGGAGTAGGAGAATGGACCCCTCAATGCATGGCATTTGCTGACAAGCACCATTCAACTGCACACTGCAAGTAATTGACTGCCTTCTCATTGCAGGGCAATTCATAGTTTTTGTGAAGTATGAACCCCCCAAAAATGGGTCCTAGAGTGTTTTCGCTCATTAACAATTGGCACTGCACTTTGTTTTTAACTTCTTAACAATTTTCACAATTTTTCGTGGCAACCCGGAACGAATTACACAATATAACATAGAGATGTATGGGAAATTGTGTTCTGCACAACGAACACCCCTCATAACGAACGTTAAGCGGGGTACCACTGTATTCGAGGTAGCCTTGGGGTTGTGATCATCGCTGAAAAAATGAGGGTGAATAGGTTGAGGTGGTATGGACACAATGAGAAGATGAGTTAGGTCCATTTGAGGAATGCAGGTGGTCGGAAGCACCCGGGGTAGGGGGGAGACCAAAGCACATGTGGGAGCTGGTTGTCTGTAAAGGTATTGGCAGTGTGTGGGGATGAGGACCTGGTGGAAGATAGACGGGAGTGGAGGGTTAAAATTCGCAGACCCGAACCTGCCACCGGCGGGATAAGGGTATGATGGTGATGTGAGGGTATGCCAGCCTACCCCCACTGTTTCTTCCAAAAATATTTTACCGCTAGCGAAAAAACGCTGTGGCGATTATTGGAGGGCGGCGTTTATTACTTTTTTGGCCCGGACTGTGCGGCACTTAATAGAGGGCGGGTGTTATTGGAATAAATACGGTACATACTGTAAATGATTTCCCTATTTGTAAAGTAATCAAGAATTGATGATTACTTCATGGTGGATGGCTGCTTCCACCTCTGGATGTTGTTTGTTTGCTGGTGTTTTAGGGCCTTTCAACTACTAGGTCATTAGAGCCCCTTCCATATTGTAGTTCTTATGCAGAGACTTCCCAGATACTACACTAATGCGACGATTTTTGGATAATAGTGGTACCCAGTTTTCCCAAGTTGCCTCCCATGTCAGTACTAACTAGGGTTGTGATGCTTAACTTCCGTGATCAGACGAAAACTGGTGTGTCCAATGCAATTGAAAACTCCCTCTCTGGATGTTGAGGGGTGTGTCCAATGAAATTTAAACTCCCTCTCTGGATGTTGAGGCACACATCTCCTCTTGGTATCTTGGCTGACCTCTACACAAGTTCATTGTAAACTGTGTTACCACCTAAATTCTAGGTCGCTTGTGTCATTACTACTAAATCCAAACATTAGCAAGATTGAGTGGTCTGTTCATGTACAATGTTTGTAATGCACAACTTATGTTGTACATTCTGCACATATGCAACATTTCTAATCAGGACATGTGCACATATGGGTTGAAAATTTTTCGTATCCATGATAGGATATGAAAAACTTGGCTGCCCACCAGGGCATTGCAAACGTTATAGCCGTGAAAGCAAACGCTATATCTGTGACCCTCTACCATTAAAAAGCCATAGGCTCTGCCGGGACCAGCCCAAACAGACACAATAGCCATGAAGACGTTGTAGCCATAAACGTGTTTTAACACACCTTACTCAACCAGTGTCTTAACACACCTTACTCAACTACAGTTTATAGCTGACCTGCTTTGGTGGTGCATACATTTCGTGCTCAACTACTACTTTAGTGTTCTCATCGAGAACAAGGGCCTAGTGCACGTTCCATCTGATGAACAGTAAAGCCATGGGTGTGTAAACAATTCTTTCTACATGTAACGTGCAAATTTGCACAACTTTCAGGTATTGTTACTCACAACCCCAGTGGTTTGTCGTTTCTTTGTGTTTCTAGTCCCACAACTACTTTGTTTATTTAGGGTACAGAGAAGGAATTCAAGTCTTGGTGGGCATGTAAAGTGGGGTGGTGTGTAAAAAGCGACGGAGGGATAATAACACCAAAAAATGGAAAATAAAAGTGATGATCCCCAACACCTGTTAATTCAGATATAGTTTATGTTAAATACAATGTTTTACACAATGCAATAATTATATAATGTTATTTTAATGAGATTTTAATCCGATTTTACTTAATGCTTCTACCATATAGACAAAATATGTTTTGTCTGGTAGTCACTAGATGGCGCCCAATTATCAGAAACGGATAATTGCAATGTTGCCAAACACAAGTCAAGACGAAACAGAAGAGGACGAATTGAGACCTGAGATTCGTCTTTCTTTAGATCCAGGCCTTGTAAATGCAAAATCCCTATTAATGAGCACAATTCGTACCAGAAACGTGCTTGTAATCCAAAGCACTCGTATATCAAAGTGAATTTCCCCATAAGAAATAACAGAAACTTAGGTGATTTGTTCTACAACCCAAAACTTTTCATATAAAATGATAATTCAAAACACAGTATAAATTAAAATTAAATAAAACAAATTAACTACACTCGGCCTTCAGAAAGATTTGTGTCAATGTTGATACAGAGGGTGCTAACAAACAGTCACTACATTTGGGCACAAAAGAAAAAAAAATAATTTTTAATGTTCACCGAATCCTCATCACATACTGCTAGCAAGCTCAATGAGCAGTCTGGTGCGGTGGTTCAGCATGTTCACATTGATGTGTTCAGTTTGGTGGGAAGGTATGAATTGCCCACACATGACCAGTTTGGGGTGTCATGTTCTTATTTTCCTTCTTGTTAAACGTCATGTAACATCATTTGATTGTTCAAATCAACCAGAAATTTGTTAATGATGACGTTCTATCCATGTTTGAGCATGTGCAGAACCTCTAATGGGAAGAACTGATGTGAGCAAACCCCATTCACAATCACTTCTTAGGACAGTCACTCTTCACACCGTCAGTTGAAATTTTTGGTGTTAGCATGTGCTTTTTTACACACACACACATCAGTTTGGTGTCTCACATCAATGTGAACACACCAAACTGATCATGTGTGGAGGCCTTAGTACTAACTACTCAAGTGAATGAATGCAGCGAATTCTTCAATTCTTAACTTTAGAAGTACATACAATGTATGTAATGCAAAAAAAAATTAAATAAATATGTATAGAAAAATAAATATAATTTGTATATTTAACACATGATTATCAATATATGTACTGCTGTCAGATAAACAACTACTGTTGCTACTTACTAAGAATGAAAAATAATAAGAGGAAAAAAATAAACATTGATAAGTGCCAATGGTATATGCATGATATCATACCACACGTGATTCAGACATGGCAAAAAAAAATTCATTTCAGCAGCACTGTTCGTATTGCTAGACATCGCTCATTAATCAAGTTAAAATTTATTAAAAACATTTCTCGTCTAGCAAAACACTCGTAGATCAAGTTTCTTGCAAATCAAGGTTCCACTGTACCTCCGATTATGATACTCCGCTATAACGTCATTGCTGGACGTTAAGCTGTTGAAGACTGAGGGCACACATGCTGGGACTTCATGCACTTGTCAGTTGTACTAAATCCTTCATAACATTTGTTATATGCACGTTACATATACAGAAGTTTATGAAAACACAGCTATAAAATAAAATGCGCAACAAACGAATCAAATTAATATTTTGTCTAGGCAGCAAGTTACCTAACGGCCTCTATGTTGCAGTGATTTACATAAATTCAAACAATCATCTTTGCCTAGATGGTGATGTACCCGGGATTGACAGATAATCAATAGAAACAAAACAAGGTACTTATGTTTGGCCTTAGTACTGTTGTTCTCTACAGTGTGTTACACAAATGGGTTGGGGAGTAAGCCAAGCAGGCTTAACAGGCCGAACCCTTAGGAGGCAGCTCGCACGAGATGAAGTTGGTGAAGAGGATGTAGGAGATGGGAGATTTGCAGCACCCAACGTGAACCTGCAACAACCAGTACAGATAACATTTAATGAACGAATAGAAATAGCGTTAGGAACCACTAATTATTCACAGGCGAAAGTAATACCAACCGATTGAAATAGAAAACCATTAGGAACTATTTTATGGATTCTTCTAACTGACCGTTTGCATGCATGCCGAACGTGGCCCTGCACATGCAGGCGCCATACTCATCAGCTGGCATCTTCCAAAGGGTTTTGGTAGGTTTTGCATTATGAATTCGTTCAAGTTTCCATTTTATTAATTTGATTGAGGCTTTAGCTATTTCAGGCTACGATAAAAAACTAATATTCCACTCTGCAACCCATGCTGCATTAATACCTGATGCATGACATGGAGCACAATCTCGTTGATAGATAAAATCAGCAACTTCAAAATAGAACTTTGATTTGGGAATATGATGATCGCTCAAAATATCGATATATTTTGTACTGTTCATTGTTCCTTGGATAAAGCACAGACTTCCAACTTCTGAGCAACAAAGTTTACCAAAAAACATTATACCTGATGGATGTTTCAGTTGTTGTTGTTGTTTGTTGGTTTTTAGGGCTCCTCAAACGCACAGTATAGTACTTATGGAGAGACTGCACAGACACTACACTAATGCAACAATTTTTGGGTATTAGCAATACCCATTTTTTCCAAGCGGCCACCCATGTCAGTACTAGCTGGGGTTGCACTGCTTAACTTCAGTGATCAGAGGAGCACTGGCATGTCTAATGCAATTAGGCACTCCCTGGATGTTTCGGAGTGCATGAGACACATCTGGTGTTGTGTTTTTCGGGGCCTTTATGAATAATTAGTTGTTTAACATTTGGGAATAAGTAGTAATTTAACCAGGTGGGGCTCGTCCTTAAGGGCTGTATGGCTTCAGCACCTCTGCTATAGGTTTCACAAAACTCACGAGTTGTATAGAAATAGTTATAAGAGAGGTCTGTCAAATGGATAGGGCAGGAACTATTAAAGCCCTGAAACAGCAAATGAAAAAATGAAACATCCTTACATTACCATTCATCTGTCTGTTTCGTTCACGTGATGTTTTTTTTATCCCCTTTATGATGCAATAGTTCCTGCCTGGTCCATTGTACTACAGCATACAGCATCGTCTATGGACGTAGAGTACAAACCAACATGAAAGTTTCATGGGCATTTTAATCAGTGCCATGACGGGGTAAGTGTCTAACTTGCACCTCCCCATAACACAATAATGACAATAATTCCCCCCAAACCCAGTTGCACCCATGGCGGCCGCCTTCTTCACCACACCCTCGTTATGACACTCACATACTCATTCCTAATGCCATCAGCCCTTGACACCCAACTCATGGTCCACAGCTTTTGGATCTTAGCTACTTGCATTCTATTGACATAGCTCTTCCTCTCTGCCCAACACGGATCCATACAGCTTAGCTTGTCTAACTGTGGCCCTGCAACACTTCCATTTCAGCTGAATTGTGACCCTTTTATCCACACAGGGCTCCACTTGCCTGTTTCCACTTCAACAATCCCCATTGATTCTATCCAAAACTACCTGTCATCAAACACTGTCTTAAGTGATCTACAAGTTGATAAAGATGGATTGGGAATCTTTGGGGGATTTGCTGGATTCTTTGCTGCCCTTAACTTTAATGTCATCTGTCTTGGAATGAAGATTGGTTGCATTCTGGATCTACCTGACATAAAGCCAAACTGATTTCCATGGACACTAGTTCTATCCTGGAGGCAACATTCTATTACTCTCATCCAGAGCTTAATACAATGACTCATTAACTTAATAACTCTATAGTTACCACAATCTAGGTTCTATCACTATCACGCCATGTGGATGGCATTCTATCTCCCCTAGTTATCATATTGAAACGTTTCCCTAGCCAAATGATTCCTCTCATCCCTAAGCTAAGCACTCTTCAGTGGAGATTCTGTCTGTGCCAACAGCTTTTCAACCTCTCATATTCCTAACAGCACTGATTACTTCCTCCTCAGTTATGCTGTCCGCCACCCCTGCTGATGTAGGATGGGTGTCAATGCCGTCCTCTCCCCTTGCAGCATTCAAGAGGTTTGGGAAATGCTCTTTGCACCTCCTGTTTACCTTAGACATGGGGGAAATAGGACTCTATCTCTGCTATCTTTTACTGTTATGGCTCAGGGTATATCTTTTGCATCCCTATCTCTATCCTTTGGCAGTTTAAAATCCTCTCTCCCCTTCCCTTGTCCCTAACTGCTCATAAAGTGCCTCTGGCATAATTGTTATAAGGGTCGCTCTGCTGTGTTACACTGCTATCGGTGACGCAGGGTGTGGTCCGCACGATTCAGTCGGCTCCTATTGGTCGATGCGGTAGTTACAAATTCGTTCCCAACCTACATGAAGAAACTCGTGTGAAACTCAAAACGTAGCTCCTAGAAACTCACGCAAAACTCAAAACATAGCCCCTAGAAACTCCCGCCAAACTCAATTAGTATTTTCAAGCAAACCAAAGCCACGAAATTCTGTCTGGACATCGACAGTCATTTTATTAAGGTATTGTAATTGCATCATGGCATGCCGGCATCATAATAATGTTAAATTAAAATATTTCTTTTCACTTTATGGTATTTTATTCACCTTTTAGTGATATAAATAACAATATTTTGTAGGGCATGCCATTTTGTGGTACTGTATATACAGTATATCTCATCGCATCCTTTGACCGTTTACTGCAGGTATGTGCCATTATGCATGTGACCAGAGGCATACCAAGCGGGGGGGGGGTGCAGACTGCACCAGGTGACACTATATGACGGGGGAGGGTTTATGAAACGGGGGTAGATGAAGGGTTCGTATAATGGTTCAATAGCAAGAGTAAGGACACCAGGCACACCAGAGGTGTACCAAGTGGATGGATGAGTTGTTGTTTAAGGTCCCATCAACTACGAGGTCATTAGAGACCCATCAACTACGAGGTCATTAGAGACCCATCCACTGCATAGTTCTAATGCATAGACTGCACCGACACTACACCAATGCGATGATTATTGGGCATTAGCAGTACCCAGCTTTCCCGAGCGACCACCCATGTCAGTACTAACTGGGCTTGCGTTGCTTAACTTCAGTGATCAGACGAGAACTGGTGTGTCTAATGCAACTCGTCGCTCCCGAAGTGTACCAAGGGGGGTGCAGACTGCACCATGTGACACTATATGAGGGGGGAGGGTTTATGAAGCAGGGGTAGAAGAAGGGTTTGCCTGAATAGTTCAGGATATGTATGATGGTTCAATAGCCAGAGTAAGGACACCAGGCACACCAGAGTAAGTCCATACCTGTTCATTCTGGTTATTGACAAGCTGCTAATGGGAGTAGGAGAATGGTCTCCCCAAATCCATGGTATTTGTTGATGATATTGGAAACGATATTAGAGCAATAGAAAAGGTAGGGCTAAAGATAAATATGAAGGAGGCAGAGAATTTAGCCTTCAATTGGGAAGGACAGGAAGATAACAGTGATGTACTTTCTAGGTGCAACATGGTGGAAGAAGTAAAGTACTTAGGATGAAAATTCCAAAGCAATGGGAAGATGGACTCTGATGTGACCCATAGAATCAATGGGGGATGGTTGAAATGGATACATGAAGCTGAGTCCTCTGTGATAGGAGGGTCCCAATCAAGTTGAAAGGAACATTTTGCAGGGCAATGGTTAGACTAGCTGTTCTATGAGTAGGTTGAGGTAGGGAGATCATTCATATGACAGATTTCCTCATAGTAATAAGAGAGAATAAGGTTGAGGTGTTATGGCCACATAATGGTTCTTAGGTCCATTTCAGGAATGCAGATGGATGGAAGTACCTGGGACAGGTTGAGACCAAAGCAGACATGGGAGCAAGTTGTCTGTAAGTGTGGGATGGATGGGGACTGTGTTAAAAATAGGCATGAGTGGAAGACTGGAACCCACAGATGCTTATCACCATATCCTTACCCCACCTGTGGCAGGGTCAGGTCTGTGGGTTGTAGCCCTTCACACCTGCCTATCTTCTACTAGGTCCACATCCACCCCACACACTACCATATCCATACAGATGTATTATTATTATTATATTATATACATGTGTGCCTGAAGCAAGCACTTATTTAATAACATTTGAAATTTTTGTGACTCAGGTAAGACACAAGGGAAAATACTGTTTATGTGGGGATGATACCAGAATTTGCCACACCAGGTGACACCAAGCCTAGGTATGCCTCTGCATGGGTCATGGATTAATCCCTTCTTTTCTGTCATGGGTTGCCTTATGTATCTCATTTACAGTATTTCCTCATGTTTCTCAATTAGACTTTCAAATAACAAAATAGCACATTACTGTAGTCAATAGGTGCTAACCTCTTCACCTACTACTAAAGGTATGTCTTCTCTTAACCACATGACTCCCAAGTATGCTTGCTATCTACTCTCTTCATTTAACTCATGGTTCATTTCCTTTCATTCTTGCACTTCCAGGTGCACAAACATCTTTCAGAGAATTGCAGCATTTTTGTAGCCTTTTAGTGCTTACATCTTCTCCTGCTACTTAAGGTATGTCTTCTCTTAAGCATGTGACTCCTAAGTATGCTTCCTAACTACCTCCTTTTAAGTCATGGTTCATTTCCTTTCATTCCTGCACTTCCAGTTGCACCAGCATCATTGACGTATTCATTTTAGCTGAAATATGCCATAAGCTTGGTCCAACACAGTTCTTGCAGGAGAAGGGACTGCTGTGGAAATCAACTCATTGCCAACAATGTAACCAGCCCTTCAACATAATTAAGGCCATGCATAAACTAGCTGGCTATGTCTGGAAGTGTCCTGGTTGTAAAGGGACAACTTCTGTGTTGAAGGGCAGCTTCATTGAAGGCATGAAGATTTCCCCCAGCAAAATTTCTGCACCTGGTGAACTAATGGGCTGTAGGAATTTCTCAGAAGGCTACAAGAGAGCTACTGAGCATTTCAGAACACACATCTGTTGATTACTTCCAGTATTTCAGGGATGTGTGTTCTTGGAAATTGCTCCAGTGCCATCAGCAACTTGGAGGAGAAGGGGTAACCGTTCAGATTGATGAATCTGTCATGGTGAGGGCAAAATATTTGCGGGGCCATAATGTAACCATGCCACAGCGATGGGTCTTTGGTGCGTATGATGTGGCCAAGAAAATTGGCTATATCACATTCGTTGAAAAACGTGATGCAGCTACATTACTTCCGATAATTCAACGCATTGTTGCACCAGGAACAGTAATTGTTTCTGATGAGTGGGCTACCTATAAAAATATCCCCTTTTTGGATGGTAACTATAGTCACCAGACTGTTAATCACAGTCAAAATTTTGTCAACCCTGAAACTGGAGCCCACACCAACAATGTGGAAAATTATTGGAAGCGGGCTAAATCCGTTTTCAAAAGAATGAATGGCACCGTGGAAGGCATGGTGCCATCACACCTTGATGAATTCATGTGGCATGAACGTTATGGCCAAACGTCCATGCTTGCCTTTACCAATTTGTTGAGGCACATCACTGAAAAATACCCTACTCCCCCCTGTAATCTCCTGCACTATCCTCATTATCCTGCCTGTGGCAGGGTCAGGTCTATGGGTTCTCCACTGAACATGCTGTGACTAGGGACACTGCAGTGATATATTAAATAATATCAGTGGGATAATGTTAACCGGTGATATATTTAACAAATTTAAATAATATAACTGTGATAATTTCAATGTGTGATATATTTAACAAATTTAAATAATATAACTGCAACAATTTCAACCTGTGATATATTTAATAAATTTCAATAATATAACTGTGATAATGGCAACCTGTGATATATTAATCCTAGAGAGATTCTAATTCTAGTTCACTGCAAGCAGCCACTATGGCCAATTTGGCAGTGGAGAGACTAACTCCCATTGCTACATAACCCAGAAATCTTCTGAGACCCCAAGCTATAGTTGTGCCCCACTACAACTACTCTGCCCCACTTTCTCCCCTTATACCCAACCTGGGACACACTTCCAGCAACAGGTCCATTGCACCCCATCAGCAACAATCTTGTGAAAAGACCATTACTATGAGATAATCGCCTCTGGCTCAGTGTGTCCCACCCTAGTTCCCTAATCATTTCCGACACATTTTTCCTGCATGAAAACCTGTGGAGCACAATTCTTGCTGCCCTCCTTTGGATTCTTTTAGTTTCCCTTGATAAGTCCTGCCTGAAGGGAGACCAAATTGGGCTACAATACTCTAAAATTGGTCACACCATTGAAGCATGGGCTGTTTCTTTAACCTTCAAGTGCTCGCATGGGCGGCAAATTGGCTGCCAAATTAAATAAAATTTTGTGCCACTGTAGCAGGACTGAATAAATGATTGGGACCACCTAGTATTCTCAAGTTGTATATTTGGTCACAACTTGCAATTAAAATTTTTTTTCCAACTCATGTCATTTTGGAGCAATTCGTTTTCAAAGTAGCTGGGGTTGTGGAGGATTACACAAACGGCCATTCTGCTGCCTTGCAAGTTCATAGGAAAGTGGTTCCCTATAGCAGGATTTTTGGGGCTCCATGGGACAAAGCACTGCAGATCCATGGTCCGACTATCAGGGTCCCACTATTGGGGTTTGACCATTGTGGTCCAACTAGCAGGGGCCCACTACCAGAGTCCCAGTATCAGTGCCCAAGTATCGGGGTCCGACTATCATGGTCCCAGTATCAGGGCCCAAGTATCATGGTCCCAGTATCAGGGCCCAAGTATCAGGGTCCGACTATCATGGTCCCATTATCATTTTCTCAGTATCAGAGTGAAGGTATCAAGGTGCCAGTATCAGGGTCCCAGGATTAGGGTCTCAGAATCAGGGTCCCACTATCAGGGTCCTACTATCATGGTCCCACTATCATAGTCCTAGGATCAGAGTCCAAGTATCAGGGCCTCAGTGTCAGGGCCTGAGTATCAGGGTCTGAGTATCAGGGTTAAGATATCATGGTCCCAGTATCAAGGTATGAGAATCAGGGTCACACTAGGTCACATCTAGTTTAGTTTCTCATTTAATTTCGTTTATATCTGTTTAATTAACTAGATTTGTCATGATGCCTTCTATAAACATCTAGTAAACTGCCATATGCAAAGAAAAATGAGAGGCGGCCAGTTTGCCGCCTTGCGAGCTTGAATGTCTGTCAAAATAACGCGAGCGCTTGAAGGTTAACCTCCTTTGTGCTGTCCCCAAGATCCCTACTAATCAAATGGAAAAATTGCCCAGCCCTCCCATTCAATTTGCCAATATGATCCTTCCAGTTAGCTTCACTATTTAAAATAAGCCCAAGATGTTTATGAGTAACCACCCTGTCCATCAACTCACCACCAATGTGGTAATCAAAATCAACAGGGTTACTTCATCTGGATATCCTAAGAAATCTACACTTATGGAGGTTCAAAGGCAATTCCCATCTAATGCACCCTTTGCTGTTGCATTACAGGTAAAGGGTAGTCCATGAGACTAACAAAGTAAATTCCAATATATTATTGAAATGCAGTGCTATAACTTTAAAACTCGATTGCATCTTTATTAATCAATATGTTGTAATGCACAATATGCAATTTGTTTTCAATTTTCACATTCAATACAAATTGCCCAACATGCTTACCACAGATAGCTGTGGAGCACCAGTGGCATGAATAATGAATCATCCATTTAATTTTTGAGGGGCATAAGGAAAATATTCTATGATTTCATGTAGATGTGTTTCCACTCTTCATAGCTTGACGTTTGATATGGGGGCTTTGGTCTCCCCCAGCCTGGGGTGCTTTATGACCACCTGCATTCCTGAAATTGACTTAATGAACTCCTCCTCATCTCTTCTCATTACGTGTCCATACAACCTTAACTTATTCTCCCTTATATTTTGGGGATGCTGCATTCTACTGACGTGGCTCTCTGCACTGCCTAAGGCAAAGTGCAAAATGAGATGCAGGGTTATGCAGGTTGCGAAGGTGACGCAGGGTGTAGCAGCCCTGTTGTTGTTTGTTGGTGTTTTAGGGCCCTTCAAGTACAGAGGTCATTAGAGCCCCATCCACAGCATAGTTCTTATGCAGAAACTGCACAGACACTACACTAATGCAACTATTTTTGGATAATAGCAGTACCCAGTTTTCCCAAGCGACCACCCATGTCAGTACTAGCTGGGGTTGCGCTGCTTAACTTAAGTGATCAGACGAGAACTGTTGTGTGCAACGCAATTCGGAGCTCTAGCAGCCCTGTGAAATTCGGAAATTCTGCTAGTAGGCAATTACCGCACATTGAATAGCAGTTTTTCATCATACTTGCATCAAATAACAAGGGAACTTCTCTGCTTTGCAACACTTTATGTTATTGTCACGTTAACTTCACGCAGGAAACTGTGGCATTGGCACTGTGGCCCGCAGGGTCATGTGGTGCAGGCACTGAGTTACGTCACCCTGCGAATTAATATGCGCAACTACATACTATAATGTGAGCCAAAGAAATTTAAATTGAGTCACCCTGTGTCTCATTTTGTGCTGGGCTTAAGCCAAATTTTCTGCAGCCAAATTTTCCATTCAAAAATTGCTAGGCTGCCCCATAATAGAGCTGCACTACGAAGCACAGGTGTCATGCAGAGCTGCGCTACTACAGCAGCTTTTCAAACGTGAATGCTAAAGGTAGTCTGTCAGGCATGCCGTCTGTCAGACTACGAACTAGCAAAAAAATACAGATTGCAATTAAATTAAGCTGTCATTAATTTATAAGAGAATTATGGCGCCGGAAATTATTGCATGGATTCATGTTCACGGGAATTAGACTCACATAAACATTCAGTTTGGCGGCAGTTTCTAGTGACTTCGAGCGAGTTTCGTGCAACTTTATCCATGCTGGTATCAAACGACGGCATAAACAGCATCGGCCAATAAGACCGACGTTCGTGACGTGGTAACGTCGTGACGTCATAATGTCCACGCCCTGCGAAAAAGCCGTCTGCCGAGCGACCGATATAACAATTATGCCGTGCCTCTTATGCCTAGTTCCGTATCACCACACTTCAACCAGCACCTCCTATATATGAAGGCCTGCACATAAGATCGTAGCAATCCTATGACGTCACTACAAGTAGTCCACTGCAACATAGTCCACTGCAACATAGAGTCCCCGTAGATCCTTACCTTCATTAAATTTGCACTTGATTATTCATTGTAGCCCACGTGCTTTCAGTGAAATTCAAATAATTATTAATCACAGTAGATTTAATAATTAATGAAATTTAATTGTACATTATTATGTGGTGAAGGATTATATTTTGTGCTAGCATCAAATTTGGATTTTGGATTTATAAGCAGTCTTCAGTTATAGTTGTGTCCTATGCCTTACCATTGTGTGCTCCTTTCCACAGGGGGATGGAGAAAGGGAACCAGGAATCAAAAATACAATGTAGGCAGGCCAAAACCACAGCTAAAACGATTATTGCTCTGGCCAAATATCAGAAGTACAAGGCCTTCCCTGATCAGTTAAAGACCAAGGGAGAGAATTTCTAAACTGGTGAGGGCTAGAGATAGGGCAGCAAACGATATACCCCAGGCCATAACAGTCAATAGAATGAAAGTAGCCAAGATGCAAATGCTTTGGTACCTGAGTGGAATGTGGAGAGCTGATAGAGTTAAGAATGAGTATATTAGATGTAGTCTGGGGTGGTGGACATCACTGAAAACATGAGGGACAATAGGTTGAGGTTGTATGGACACATAATTAGAAGAGGGGAGCAGGAGCTCATTAAGTTTATTTCAGGAATGCAGGTGGTTGGAAGTACCTCGGGCAGGGGAGACCAAAGTAGTTGTGGGTGCAGGTTGTCTGTAAGGATATGGTAGTTTGTGAGGTGACTGGAGACCTAGTGGGGGACAGGCGGTAGTGGAGGGCTAGAACCCACAGACCTGACTCTGACACAGGTGGGATAAGGGTACTATAATGATGAAGACTATTTGCTAATTTATGAAATCTGTAGTTGGGGGCAGGTTGTCCTTAAGGATATGGTAGTGTGTGAGGTGGTAACGCTGCCACAGGCGGGATAAGGGTGTGATGATAAAGATGATGAGGCTATAGCAGTGGCCTTCAAACTGTCAATTCATGGAACCCTTAGATCTATAAGATGTTTTGGGGTTTGTTTGTGTTTTAGGGCCTATCGACTACAAAGGTCATTAGGGCCCATGTTTTGGGTGACCCCATCCCACCTTTAGAAACATACAATATATCTTGGAACTGTTAACGAATTGGAAGCCCACACATGAAGCTTCTGATTAATTTCCAAATAAATGTTTCTTTATATTTTTTGATAATATTCACTAGGTATCTAGTGAGTGCTTCATAATTTTTTTTTCAAACTTTTATTTTGACTCACAGAACCCCCAGAGATGTACTGGGGTTCCACCCCTGGGGTTCCACAGAATACAGTTTGAAGACCGCTGGTCTATAGTATACACCCACCAAATTAAACACTAAAAGGCATTAGTATAGTCTCTATACTAATGATTTTCTTGTAAAGCAATGGTAAGACGAATGGACTACCTCTGCTGACGTCACTATGCAATGTGTAGGCCTTCATATATAGGAGGTGCTGCTTCAATGCTAATCACGTCGCCACTGATGACATTTTGATGACGTTTTGTGCTAGTGCGTTATGAAGGACCGCCAGCGCAATTCCTTAAGTCCAGCGCTTTATTTGGAGTGACTGCACGCTGCCGTCATGTTTTACATTATCCTCCGCCATTTTTCAAGCAGACAGCTCAACCGCCAGCCAATCAGAATGCAGCATGACATGTGGGACGCTATGTGAGTTGACCACTGGTCAACTCGGTTACCGTCACGCATAGCTGCTCTGCGGCACCCCAAGTAGCAGTGTGACGTCACCATTTTTTGTGCTGTGTCGTCTGATTCAACGGTAATAGCGTTAGCGCGTGGGTATACGGAACCAGGCATAAGGCTATGTCCTAGGTGACAGCATCTAGCATGAGCGGGCATGTGTCTAGAGTGTAAGCGCTACCATTCTGCCTGTCATTAGTGTCCAGCGTGGCTTTTCATAGGTGGAGGGAATTAGGGGATCAGGCTTCCAAGACCGACTATATTCAGGCAAAGAAAAACGCCAGAAGGACCATTGCCCTGGCCAAATACCGGAAGTATGAGGCCTTATATGAAAAGTTGGGAACAAGAGAATGAGAGAAAGCAGTTTTTAGACTGGCGAAGTCCAGGGACAAAACTACTAAGGATGTTACCAGGGCTATAACAGTCAAGGATGCCCAGGGTAGGGTCCTGTTCCAACCAGCAGAGGTAATCAAAAGGTGGGAGGATTACTACCACAGTTTCTTAAATACTTCCTCCTGTGGAGCAGTCACTGACAGCAGCTTAATCACTCCACAGGCAGTGGAGAAGGTGAGTGAGGATGAAATAGTCACAGCCCTTCAAAAAATGAAAGGTCAAAAAGAAGTGGGCAAAGATAAGATCCCCATTGATGTTTGGCATGTCTTGGGGACCACAGGAGTTACATGGCTAGGGAAGCTTTTTAATAAGTTAGCAAATGGGGACAGGATGCCATCTGAATGGCGTGAGAGTTGGATAGTTCCACTTTTCAAGGGCAAAGGTGATGCCCAGGAATGTGGAAACTATAGAGGCATAAAGCTAATGAGCCATTCTATGAAGCTGTGGGAGCGAGTCATAGAGTGTCGCCTCAGAGACCAAACTAGTGTCCGGGGAAACCAATTTGGGTTTATGCCTGGTAGGTCCACCATGGAACCAATCTTTATTCTAAGACAGATGACAGAGAAGCATAGAGCAGCAAAGAAGGATCTCCATGCAGTATTTGTTGACCTGGAGAAGGCATACGATAGTGTCCCCAGACACGTACTTTGGAGTGTGTTAAGAAAGAAAGGGGTGGATGAAGGCCATATTAGGATAGTGCAGGATATGTATGAGGGTTCCATTGCTAGGGTGAGGACAGCATGGGGGAACACTGCATGCTTCAACGTGCAGGTAGGTGTGCATCAAGGGTCAGCACTTAGCCCATACCTATTCACTTTAGTAATAGATGAGCTGCTGACAGGAATAGGGGAATGAGCCCCCCAGTGTCTGGTATTTGCTGATGTGGGAAAGCTGGAGGAGTCCAGAGAGGATGCACAAAAGGGCCTGCAAGACATCAAGACAGCAATGGAAAGAGGGGGTCTTAAAGTAAACATGAAGAAGACGGAATACCTCAATTTCAATTTTAGCAGCCAGGGGGAAGGGGGTGTGATCCGTTGTGGGGGTGAGAGTGTAACTACCCTATTGTAGTCCACCATATTCAATTGCAATATCTTCTGTGGGGGCCGCCATGTTGCACTATGCAAAGAATCCTGCTCAAAAAGGCATAGCGTTTGTAGCACTACAACTGCACTACGAAGTTTTGGCTACAGTTTTAAAAGAATTTGATCCCCACGCTACGAAGTTGCTACGTAGCTTTTTTGAACACCAATTTTCGTATTCTTTGCTACGTAGCACAAAACGTAGCATAAAAGATTACCGTAAAATCTCACGTAAAGTCCGCATCCCAAATATAGTCTGCACCCGTCTATAGCCCGCATTAGCGATGGGTATGTTTCAAATATAGTCCGCACCCATGTGTAGTCAGCACTTTAAAATTTCTACTGTAGCAGTGGCGTAACTTGTAGGGGCATGGGATCAAATGAATTTGGACATGAAATTTCAGACTCCTCTGAAGATGAAATTGAAATGTGAAAGATTTTACATTGCATTATCATATACCGTAATTATTCTAATAAACGGCGCGCCATTTATTTTTTTTTTCTTTTTTCAAAGGCCTTTTCGTTGCGCCGTTTATTATTTTTTTCAATTTATAAATGGAAACTTTTTAGCTGGACAAGTTGATTTCATTAATTTTGATTTTTGCTGATGCCACTCTCCCATCTGAATTTATTGGCAAAATGAAATTGAGAAAAATAATTAATGGTTCATTTCAAATTTAAATCCTTACCCTAGATTCAGATAACTGTAGAGGTTTAGCCACAGGACGATTACTATCGTTCTCAACTGCAGAAATTGCCAACAATTTAAATGCTAAAGAATATTTTCCCTTTGAAACTTTTCTTTCAACAATATCTGCACTAAAGCTTAGTTTACATGACTGTGACTTATTAGGAAGTTCAACCTATCATGTGAAAATACTGCGAATCACATTGCACCAGGGTCACCAGCAGAACAGAGAGGAGGAAGAAAAACCCTGGGGTACACCAGTACCTCTGTTCAGGCATGAGCCTGATTCCTTATTGCAGTATATTTGTTGTGCAATAGGTCAGATACTATGCAATATTAAAACTGACAAAGCATTAAGTTACCTGCCAAAATTTATATTTTGGTTGTAAAATGTGGTGCCGGCATCCCCACACAGACAACCAGCCAATATTTCTGTGGGTTCCAAACGCCTGGCTGGGGTATTCTCAGTCATAGCATGTTCAATGGACCCACGGACCCAACCCTGCCACAGGCTGGATAAGGGTGTGATGATGATGATGATATCAGTACCCCTGTGTAGCATTAAAGGGTTAATCATTAAAAAAATTCAAGTTAACTTGCACGATCACTTCCAGACAGTTTTGAAATAAACGGTGTGCCGTTTATTATTTTTTTCAGCTGAAAGGTGCGCCGGTTATTGAAGGGCGCCGTTTATTAGAATAATTACGGTAAATAAGAACGTACAGTGTAAAGTAGCGTTGTTAAGTGTAATAAAATGTTCAGAAAATGAGGAGAAGTTTTCATTGAGAACCCCTGGTTTCATTTAGAGTCCGCACTCATATATTTTCCACCCCCACATATAGTCGGCACTAAACGACCCTATGTTTCGCGTATAATCCGCGGGCACTACGTGAGATTTTACGGTATGCGGGCTATTACCATTGTAACAGACGACACAGCACAAAAAATGGTGACGTCACACTGCTACTTGGGGCGCCGCAGAGCATCTATGCGTAACGGTAGTTGAGTTGACCAGTGGTCAACTCACATAGCGTCCCACAGGTCACGCTGTGGTTTTATTGGCTGGTGGTTGAGCTGTCTGCTTGAAAAATGGTGGAGGATATATTGAGATATGATGGCGGCATGTGGTGAATCCAAATACAGCATGCACTTAAGGAATTGCACTGGCGGTCCTTCACTACGCACTAGCACAAAACGTCATCAAGATGTCATCAGTGGCGACGGGATTAGCGTTGAAGCGTGGTGATATGGAACTAGGCATAAGTGCAGTGCTTTATTTGGAGTCACCGCACGCCGCCGTCATGTCTTACATTATCCTCCACCATTTTTCAAGCAGACAGCTGAATCGCCAGCGAATCAGAACGCAGCGTGACGTGCGGGATGCTATGTGAGTTGACCACTGGTCAACTCAGGCTGAGTTTCTAAATTACTCCAGTTAGAGTAACTCTGGAGTTACTCGGGTCACTGCTGACATGACAGGAGTAACACTGGAATAACTCCGGTGTCATGCATTTAGGGACGATACAAGAGCAAAATTTACAAAGATGGCAGACGATAATTTGACGATGACAGGTGATAATTTTCTCGTTATGCCCCCAGATCTTCATTTGTTTAATTCATTCACACTGACATTATATATATACAACCCTAATAGCGGGATATATATATGGGTTACTATATATGTCCCGCTGTCCCGTAGGTCTGTGTCCATGTCAGACAGTCATTTGTCCAGGTCGATTTAAAATTTTTGCATGCAGGACAA
Source organism: Trigoniulus corallinus (assembly GCA_013389805.1). Taxonomy (NCBI): domain Eukaryota; kingdom Metazoa; phylum Arthropoda; class Diplopoda; order Spirobolida; family Trigoniulidae; genus Trigoniulus; species Trigoniulus corallinus. The sequence continues at coordinate 29,808,905 of JAAFCE010009126.1, forward strand.
TTATTTTCCGATAATATCATTGCATTCAGTACTGCGCATATACAAGAAAAAATCGCATTTTGCCAGTGAAACTGAGTGTTCGACCACCATTTATCTATTATGCTATTTTTTTATCATAAAGTTGTAATAAAACTCTTATTTTGTTGAAAAAATACTTTTAAGGAACGTTTTTGGTCCGACAATTATGGCAACCCTACTCTATAAGCCTAATTGTTCGTCTGCTTAGATTGCGTTCGTTAACTGTTGACTGCTTTCACTCCGTTTACTCCTCCTTTTTGAGTGGAGTCAAAACGTGAAAAAATGCATTTAGGAACGCGGGGCTTTCGGAGTAAGCCATTTAGAAACGCTTTGGAGTCACTCCTGAGTAACTCGGGTAATAGCGTCCCGCACGTCACGCTGCGTTCTGATTGGCTGGTGGTTGAGCTGTCTGCGTGAAAAATGGTGGAGGATAATGTAAGACATGAAGGCCGCATGGGGTGACTCCAAATAAAGCGCGACGTGATTAGCATTGAAGTGTGGTGATATGGAACTAAGCATTATTTTATTGCAACGTCAAAACGTTGCACGTGTGTGTGTGTCATGAACAACACTGTCAGGTCAATGACATTCTCCTTGGCCACACTGCTTAATTAGATGAAATTAGTCATCTTCCCCTGATAGCCATCTTACCCTGATTCACCATATTAGAGTCTTATGCCTAGTTCCGTATCACCAGGCTTCAACGCTAATCACGTTGCCACTGATGACATCTTGATGACGTTTTGTGCTAGTGCGTTGTGAAGGACCGCCAGCACAATTCCTTAAGTGCAGCGCTTTATTTGGAGTCACCACACGCCGCCGTCATGTCTTACATTATCCTCCGCCATTTTTCAAGCAGACAGCTCAACCGCCAGCCAATCAGAACGCAGCGTGACGTGCGGGACGCTATGTAAAGGCGCGTTTTGGCAATTGACCAAGTCACTTTTGGTCACATTGTTTCAGAAACAATGCGTTTTGGTGGTGCACACGCTGGTTTGGTCCATTGCTTTGGTCAACTTTGGTCAGACCAAAGGATGACCAACATGACCAAAATAAAAGCATGGTCTGTGCGTTTTGTCAAAGAAAAATATAAATGGCGCATGCTCCAACCAGTTGTAGCAGATGATGGAAGGTACTGATAATTAGTTAAAATTATACAAATCCGTTTTTTGTATTAATTTTGTAATTTTTTTAGTTTAGGAAATTCATTTTTTTAAGTTTATCAAATTTATTTTTTTTTTAAGTTTAGTGAATTCGTTTTTTAGTTCATGAATTAGTTTAGTTTAGTGGGTTTTGTTTTCATTTTAATGAATTCGTAATTTTTAGTTTAGTGGATTGATTTTTTTTATTTTAGGGAATTGTTTTTTTTATTGTAGTGGATTTGGTTTTAAGTTAAGGGAATTCATTTTCTTCAGTTTTATGAATTCATTGTCATGGGTCTCAAAATGTCTGACCAAAGCGTTTTGGCAATCCCCTTTGGTCAGTTCTTTTGGTCAGACCAAACATGAGATTGTGGTCAAACCACAATTAACCAGGTCAATCGCCAAAACGCGCCTTAAGTTGACCACTGGTCAACTCAACTACTGTCATGCATAGCTGCTCTGTGGCACCTCAAGTAGCAGTGTGACGTCACCCTCTTGTGTGCTGTGACGTCTGTTACAACGGTAATAGCATTAGCGCGTGGGTATACGGAACCAGGCATTAGATTCCTTGTCCCCTATCTCCAATCACCTGTGGAAAGCTGCCTTCGTTTGCTTGATGGCTGCTTCTACCTCATCATTCAACCACCATGTCTTCCTGCCCTTGCATTTACAGTATAACCTCCCTAACCTGACCAGTCACTGTTCCAAGCAAAACCGTATGGAGGTGGTCAACATCTGGAGGTCACATAAAATTATAAATGTACATTTGTACATATTTAATAAAAGAACAGATCAGAGGAAATCATGTAGGTTTCATGAGCATTGTGAGCATTAACATGGATGTACAGTATATTATGTGGATTTAACCTTCAAGCGCTCGCATGGGCGGCAAATTGGCCGCCAAATTAAATAAAATTTTGTGCCACTGTAGCAGGACTGAATAAATGATTGGGACCACCTAGTATTCTCAAGTTGTATATTTGGTCATAACTTGCAATTAAAATTTTTTTTCCAACTCATGTCATTTTGGAGCAATTCGTTTTCAAAGTAGCTGGGGTAGTGGAGGATTACACAAACGGCCATTCTGCTGCCTTGCAAGTTCATAGGAAAGAGGTCAGCCTCTTTCACAGAGGCCAGCCTCTTTCACAAATACAAGCGAGTTCTCCACCCCTTGAGGGTTATCCCCAAGTGAGGTGGAGAGCTCACGACTTACTCCCAGACGGTATCTCATTTCATGGTATCTCTCACAGTGACTAAAGATATGCGCCACTGTGAGAGGCTCTCAACAGAAGTCACACCATGGTTGTTCCTCATCCCGTAAAATGTAGGAGTGGGTGAGGAACGTGTGACCGATCCGAAGCCGAGCAAGCACAACCTCCTCCCTATGCCACTGGCGGCACAAGGACCCCCAGTGCTTTGGGGTGTCCTTCAGTGTGCAGAGTTTGCTGGTGGTCTCTGCAAACCACTGGGCCCACCATTGTTCATGGATGGCCTGCCGCACCATCGGGAGAGCATCAGAGGAGGGGACAGCAGTGTTTGGTATATCTGGCAAGTGGGCCACCTGACAGGCATGGGCATCTGCCCTCTCATTGCCCATGATGCCAACATGCCCTGGGACCCACATGAACAACACTGTCTTGCCCTGCTTACGAATCATCAGCAGCAATCTGTGCACACCCTGGACGATGGCATGTCTGCCATATAGGGTGTGCAACAGCTGAAGGGAGCATAAGGAGTCAGTCGCAACAACAAAGTGTCTGTCATTCAACACTTGGATGAGCTCCAGTGCCCTGTGCAGAGCTGTAAGTTCTGCAGTTAAGACACTGGCAATGCCTGGAAGGCGGCCCCCCATGAGATGACCGGTTGTAAAGACTGACCAACCCACTGAGGAGCCATCCTTCGACCCATCCGTGTAAATAACAACATGGCCTCGATAAGTCCAAGAGAGGCGTCCAAACTCTTGTTGGTACACTGACCTATCGGTACTGGTTTTGGGTAAGGCTGCAAGCAACAAATCTAAACTTGGCTCTGGCACTGTCCAGGGTGGCACAGAGGCTGGCAGTACAGGCTGCACACCGAATGGAGGGGGAACCCCCGAGCAGTGGTCGAATGGCCGTCTCATAGTGTTACCAAAGACAGCCGGGTGTGTAGGGTGCTGTGGCTGACCTTTCAGCCGCAAAATATATGCAGCTGCCAGGTACTGCCGCCACACAGTCAGTGGTGGTTTGCCAGCCTCAGCATAAAGGCTGAGTACTGGACTTGTGCGGAACGCCCCAATGGACACCTGGATGCCAGCGTGATGAACACTGTCCAGCATCCAGAGAGCAGATGGAGCGGCCAGGCCATATACGCTGCAGCCATAATCAAGATGGGATCGAACGAGTGACCGGTAAAGTCGTAGCATCACCGTTCGATCTGCCCCAAAACCAGTTCCCTGCAGGCACCACAGAATATTCAGGGACCGAAGGCACTTAGCCTTCAGCTCCTTCAAGTGCGGGACCCATGTCAGACGGCTGTCAAAACGGAGACCAAGAAACCGAGCCGCCTCTACAACTGGGAGGAGGCGGCCATTCAAGGTAAGCTGAGGCTCAGGGTGGAGCCCTCGCTTACGACAGAAGTGCATGATAGCACACATGACAATAGTGCACTCATTGGCACTATTGAGTGCCAGTTGCAGCTGACGCTCAATGCTGTGCATCGTGGCAGCCCGGTACCTGATAGAAAAGTCGTCCACAAAGAGGGACGACTTTCCCAGGGGGTGAATGGAGGATGGTAGGCCTTTCACTGCAACAGCAAAGAGCGCCACACTTAAGACGCTCCCCTGTTGGACACCATTCTCCTGCAAGAAGGCCGAGGAGTAGGTGTTACCCACACGCACTCTGAAGGTCCGTTCGGACAAAAAGCTATGGAGGAAGAGGGGCAGATTACCCCTTAGCCCCCACTGGTGCAAGGTCTCCAGTATACCATAGCGCCATGTGGTATCATATGCCTTCTCCACATCAAAGAAGACAGCCACTAAGTGCTGTCTGTGGAGAAAGGCCTCACGTACTGCAGTCTCCAGTGAGATCAGATGATCCACCGAAGATCTGCCAGCATGGAAGCCACATTGGGCATCGGCAAGAAGGTGGTGCCGTTCCAGATACCACAC
>JAAFCE010009126.1:29813312-29830233 GCA_013389805.1 Trigoniulus corallinus
GTCCGTTCGGACAAAAAGCTATGGAGGAAGAGGGGCAGATTACCCCTTAGCCCCCACTGGTGCAAGGTCTCCAGTATACCATAGCGCCATGTGGTATCATATGCCTTCTCCACATCAAAGAAGACAGCCACTAAGTGCTGTCTGTGGAGAAAGGCCTCACGTACTGCAGTCTCCAGTGAGATCAGATGATCCACCGAAGATCTGCCAGCATGGAAGCCACATTGGGCATCGGCAAGAAGGTGGTGCCGTTCCAGATACCACACCAGGCGCCAATTAACCATTCGTTCCATGGTTTTGCAAAGACAGCTCGTCAATGAGATGGGTCTATAATTTGTTGGAAGGCTACTATCCTTCCCAGGTTTTTGAAGTGGGATTATAGTAGCATCTCGCCAACCTGCAGGGATTTCATGCAGTTGCCAGATATAATTTAATACCTCAAGGAGGTATCTAACGCCTTTCTCTGGTAGGTGTCGCAGCATTTGATAGTGGATGCTATCTGGTCCAGGGGCAGTATCCCTGGCTCTTGCTAGAGCTGCCTGGAGCTCCCAAGGGGTAAATGGGTTGTTATACCCCTCAGCGACACCCCCAGCAAAATTATGTGGGTGGCGTTCTGCAGCTAGTTTGGACTGCATAAATGCTGCCATGTAGTGCTGGGAACTGGAGACGGCTGCAAACGTCCTTCGCAGTTCCTCAGCCACTTCACACGGCAGAAGGCAATGTCTCCCTTGTACAAGGAGACCGGAGCAACATGATGGTAAATATATGCCTTGGATCTTCCTCAGCTTTTCCCAGACTTTCTTGGAGGGTGTGTGACGGGTAAGTGAGGAGACGTACTGACTCCATGAGGAGCGTTTGGCCTCCGTGATCACCCGTCGGGCATATGCCCGAGCTCGGAGATAGTTGATACGGTTGACCTCGGTAGGACGAGATTGGAAGCAGCGAAGGGTCTCGTCGGTGAGCCCAAATCGCACTCCGACAATCCTCTGTCCACCATGGCACCCGTGCTCATGGTGGGTTACACGAGCTCTGGGGGATGGATGCCAATGCTGCCCCAACCATCACTTCTGTGAAGTGACTCACTAGGTCGTTTACCCCATCAAAATCACACAGTGGGCGAAAGTAGATATGATGGGCGAACTCCTCCCAGTCCGCCCGACACAGACACCACCGTCGTGGGTGCTGGGGTAATGCCCCATCTCCACTGCTAATCTTGATGGGGAAGTGATCACTTCCACAAGGGTCTGACAAGACATCCCACTGCAAACCTGGTGCCAACCCAGGAGAGCAGATGGAAAGGTCTATGCATGACAGGCCACCAGTGGCAGTCATCATATGTGTGGGGGCACCTGTGTTGAGAACAATGATGCCATTGTGTGACACCCATTGTTCCACAAGGCGCCCTCGGGGATTGTGACTGTCCGAGCCCCATTCGGGATTATGGGCATGAAAATCACCCACAATCAAGAAGGGTCTTGGAAGCTGGGCGCTGGGGGAGTCGAGGTCTGCCCATGGGATATCAATCCCAGGTGGCATGGAGAGGGAACACAGAGTGGTGGGCACAGCCAGTTGCAATGAGACCGCCACTGCTTGCAGAGACATCTGCAGAGCCACTGGCACATGCATGCACCCATTCCGGATAAGGATAGCCACCACTCCCACAGGGTGGCTTCCTTGCTGCCGGGTGTCTGCATATACAGTGTACCCCCGTAACGACATGGGGGTATCACTTCGACACAGGATCTCCTGGAGGGAGATGCAGACGGGGTTGTTCCTTGAAATCATCAGTTTGATCTCGTCCCTCTTGTGGGAAAACCCTCGACAGTTCCATTGTAGGAAATTTACCATCAAGTGGACTTAGGCGGCTTGTTTCTATTCCTCCCTTTTCTCTGTCCCACTGCAGAAAAGGGAGGGACGCCTTCAATTGGTTCTTCCTCCTCCATCTCGAAGGAGGAATCCCCATTGTGCCCCACTTTGGGCATGAAACCACCCCATGCTCTCTGCCGTTGTCCTCCTGTCACACCCACCGCTCCTTCCGTGGAGGAGGTTGGCTGGGCTGGGACAGGGAGGGAGGCCTGTAAGGGAGATGCCTCTCTTTGATGATTGGCATCAGGGGCCTCCAAAGAAGCTGGCATCGCCATTATTGGGGGGCCCATGCATGGGCCAGAGGCAGCAGTGGAGCCACAAGAAGCCATGGAAATGGGGTCAGGGTCCGTCTGGCAGCCAATGCCTGCACAGACCGGCACCCCATGGACCCCGCGGGCCCGAGAGGCCGTTAAATGGATGAGAGGGGGGAGCTGAGGTAGGGTGTCCGTCTGGGTACAGACAGAGGACACAGCGGCCGCCTTTGCAGCACCTGCATAGGACACTCCACGAGTGGAGGTCCCTGGCAAGGCTAGCAGCCGCCGTGCATCCGGAAAACTGATACCCTTCCGGACACGCAGCTCCTGGATCGCACGTTCCTGCAGCCAAGTAGGGCAATCCTGAGAAGAGGCGGGGTGGTTGCCCTTACAGTTTAAGCAGACAGGTGCAGTCTTACAAGGCTCGGGGGAGTGGTCACCCTGTCCACAAGTGCCACACATGGCCTTGGCAGAACACGAATTCTGTCCATGGCCATATCGCTGGCACTTGAAGCATCGAAGCGGACTCGGGATGAAGGCACATACAGGCAAGCGGAGGTAGCCAGCCATGATGTACTCCGGCAAATTGGGCCTACCAAAGGTCAGCACCAAGGTGTCAGATGGGCGGGATTCTCCATCCCGTCGGACCGAGGTGCGGCGAACAGCCACCACACCCTGGTCCCTGAGCTCCTCCACTATCTGCTCCTCTGATTCCCTGCATAGGTCAGGGCACCGCACCACACCTCTACTGGTGTTTAAGGTGCGATGGGGTTCAACCACAATGGGGATATCACTGAGCTTTTGCATTTTTAATAATGCTTCGGTCTGATGGGGGGGGCGGATGCCTCCACCAACAAGGTGCCATTGCGCAGTTTCTTGACCGAAGTCACGTCGCCGGCAATGCCCTTGATGGCTTTGGCGATAAGGAAGGGCTGCACCATCCTCCCCAGAGATGGAAATAAACCGGGGAGGATAGGAAGAGGTTATGGATAGGTGTTTGACTGCACCTAAAGTCTTAGATGCAGGAACATGCTGTGCATCGGTGGTGGAACCCTGCACCTTAAGGCTAAGAGGTCGTTGCCTCTTGTTAAGGGCAGGTGCCAATGCCAATGACGCCACAGGTTCGTTCCCTGATCCAGTTGGCTTACGGGGGGAACGCGGCCTCTTTGTTGGAGCAGTACATGTCTCCATCAGCTCAGTGGCAGCTGGCCCACTCCGTTGGGTGGGACCGAGCCCGCCATCTTCCAGCTCAACACAAGTCAATGAAACTAAAGAAGGGGGAGGGGTGGGGTTATTTGTAGGGGCCCCCAGCCTCTGGTTTATATTTGCCATAATTTGTATTAATTATGTTTTCGCTGCCCGCAGGTCTTACCCACCACACGGAGCCCTACATGGGGACGCCCATTTGGGTCGTCGGGCCTACTCGGACAGGATACCGTTAGGGTGGCATAATCCCCGAGTACCGGACCATTGGCATCGGGGTTGACTGCCGGTCCACTTACAGTCACCCTAGGAGGCATAACCACTTATACGCCCCCGGCCGATTGACCAAGACCGGGCTACTGAGTTGGCCTCCCGTTTTCCCTGGAAGCTGTGGCCAAAGTGATGTTTTGGAGACTGTGGATCGCAATCCTAGTCCCCGATGTCTGTCAGCCACCTCACCAGTGTGGATTGGCCAAGAGACATCGCATGGCATACGCCTCCTCAACCACCAGGATCCGCTTTTCCCAGGGTACGGGTCTCCACGCACAGCAAACACGCGGGTAGGCGTTTGTTTATGGTCACCTCATTGAGGAGCCTACATCGACCAAGAACAAGTCAGACCGAACACTGGAAAAACCATGATGTTGGTATCGTCCTGTCCATAACACGTCATAGACAAGGACGACAGTGGTGTTGTCCAGACTGGGGCAAGAAAAGGTCACCCCTTTTAGTCGCCTCTTACGACATGCAGGTATGCAGTGTGCCTATTCTACCCCGGGCACACACGGGTAGCCAGCAATCACAAACCTCAGCTCTATGCTGCCCTCTGATCATGAAGAAATCTATCTGTGACATCTCCTGCGGTGACTGGAATGTGATCATGTGCTTGTGCTTGCATTTTGTACATCTTGATATAAGAGAAACCCAGTATGTTTAGTACTGCATGTTATTTTATTACTATTAAGAGCAGTCATATATGTGAACACATTATACAGAATCCATATTTTTGGAAACATCTTGAATATCACCAATGTACCACTTGATGTACCATGAATTTTATAACAGTTTGGAAACATTTATTGCCATATTGGAAAGGTAGGCCCAAAGATTTAATGTCTCCCTATGATGTAAGGGTACCATTTCTCATTGCTGGATAAATGGTAATGCCGGATATCTGAATGCCGGATAATGGGGGTTTTACTGCATTTGGTATTTTTGGAACATCTCTCAGGTGAGGACAGAGAAAGTTTTGTAAAATAAACAGCTTTAAATATTGTTTAGAATGCAACCACAACCTGAAATTTTCAAAAGTGTCCAAACTATTGTCGAGCAGGGTAAAAGAATTATACGAATTAAATTCTCACCTAAGTTGATCTGCATCACTGGTCTGTGACTTTCGCAATTTTGTGAACAAGATGCGAACGATATTTAAAAGAAAGATGAGGTTTACCTGAAAAATAAATGTAAAATATATTAATTCCTTATTTATGCCTAAAACCAATTCGATTTTTTGTTTAGAATATCTTGTTTAGTTCTGACAGGTGGTTGCTAGTCTATTACATGCTTTGATAGCAATATTGCATATGGCGATTTTTCCTAAAGGCTTGTCTTTGCAGGAACTAGTTAACCACAGCAGCAAAAAAGTTTAACAGTTACTGGGCTTCTCTCTTGAATTCCAATGTTTTCAAACATGTTTAATTTCATGGTGCAATTGAACCTATTACTAAACTTCCATGGCCCCTTCTAAAATGATGATCAATATAGTAAAATAGTGTTGGGACATGGATTAAATATTGTGGTATTTTTACACATGCAGCTACAAACCTAATACACATGATATGTCTGTACTTAATCTTATTGAACTAGTGGAGCACTGAGGGCTTCTCTCTTAATTGAAAATGTCATCTGCCTTGACTCAGTACTGAACCAGGAAGTCACAGTTGTTGAGCAAACAAAGGTGGGCATTCATTATACAGGATAATTACAAAGTTTCAGAATGGCAAATTACTGTATTATCTTGCATATAATGTGAACTCCAAGTTTGAAGATTTATGGAAGGGAAAAATCTTAGTAGGGCTTATTTACAGAGACGGTCCACCCATAGGTTCAAAGTGTTCAAAGAATGTGGGTTGCCACCTTCTCATACTCAAAAGCAACACAATACTTTTAATGCTTTGGTTCTTCAGGATAGAATCCCACCCATGGTGCAGTTGGTAGTGTGCTCAGTAACTACTGCCTGGCTCCATACAATCATGCCTAGTTCTGTATCACCACAGTAAAGCCTAGTTTAGTGGAAAGTGCTACAAGTGAAAAGAGCATGTGCACAACCAACAAAATGGTGACATAAAGCACTGTCACCAAGACAACCTGTGTGCATACTCGTTCAGTGGTAGGTAGCCGATAGGATGCACACTGGTTGATTTTGACAATGTCCACTAGGTGGTGTAATGAGCAAACAATGGTGTAATGGCATATTGGGCATCATCTGCAGTGCAATCAGCCAATCATTCGGGACGACCTTCTTTCCAGCATTCCTTTAACACAGTATAGCTCCCATCCTAAATCATCCGTTTCATTTACAATATTGTCAGTTCTGTCGGCTGTCTCTACCTCACTTGCCACTAGCTGTGGGTACCTACTACTTCAAACTGACTTAGCAAAAGTCTTTGATACTTTTGACCATAAGTTTCTTATTGAATGTCTTAATTTGGTCGTTACAAACCCTTTTGCCCTTAACATCATAAAATCCTTTCTACATTCTAGAACTGCCAGGACTAGGTCCTCCCATCTTGTCACTGCATTAGAGTGTGGTGTTCCTCAGGGTTCCATTCTTGGACCCATGCTATTTAATGTTGCCACTACTGACCTCCCTCTTCAGTGTGAGGGATGGCAGCTTTGGTCCTTTGCAGATGATAACTTCTTTGGATGCCCAATCTCCTTGGACCCCTTTGAAGATGGCTCTCCTTTCATAAACACTTTGTTGTCTTCTGTCTCCAATTGGTACAAGTCTTTGAATCTCTGTCTGAATCTCAATAAGACAAAAGTGATGGTGTTCTTGCAAAGAAACTCTCCTTTACAATTTCCTGTTACTATACCTTATTTCATCCCTAGTCTTGGCTCTTGGGAGTTCTTTGTGACCCCCATTTGAAGTTCGTTCTCTAGTGGGATTACCTGTGCTCCAAATTAAACTCTTTGGTCTATCTTTTCAAGTGTCTCAGATTTACAGTTCCCACTAATAGACTAATACTCGTTTTTTGCCCAAAAGCTCTTCCATTGTTATCATTGCAGCCCCTTATCTAGCTGGACTTCCTAAATCTCACATCCTCTCTTAGTTTTATACAATACTATACAGTGGAACCCTGTTATGTCGATGGCATTGGGGTTTGCTAAAAAGCATCGAGATATCCAATGATCGAGATAACCAAACACCAATATGGCAGCAATGGCGTGGGTAAATAAAGAAGAATGTGCAATGCACATGAGTTTATACATACAACAAATCTGCAGTGAACTACTACACCCCCTATTGTAGGCCATCATCATCATCATCTCACCCTTCTCCTGCCTGTGGCAGGGTCAGGTCTGCAGGTTCGAGTCCTCTACTCCTCCCTATCTCCCACCAAGTCCCCCTACACCTTGGATGCCACCATGTCCCTTTCCACCACCTGCTCCCATGCACCCCCTATTGTAGGTGCAATGATGTTAATGGTTAACCTTCTGTCCAAATGGTAACGATTTCTGGCACACACTACAAGGTGGGGTCTGTGATGACCCCAAAAAGACTTTGATTTTCAAGGCTTAATTGTTCAGATTAAGGGCATTATTATGGATATTGAATTAAATACCATCCATATAAAGCGTTAGAAATGAAAATAATTTGGAAACATGCTGTAAAAATTCTATATTACCCCAAGAAGACAAGACATCATCATCACCATGCCCTTATCCCACCTATGACAGGGTCGGATCTGCAGGGTCTAGTCCTCTCCTCCTGCTTATCTCCCACCAGGTCTCCATCCACACCAGACACTACCATATCCTTATGGACATCCTGCTCCCATTTCTGCCTTAGTAACCAGTGTTTCTGACCAGCCAACCATGGTGGTACTAACTTGGGTTGCATTGCTTAACCTGAAATAAAATATGCTAATTAGGAAACCTACCAACTTCCCTAGATAGTTAAAGAAAACATTGAGGAACAGGTACTCAAAAGTTATTTAAGATTGGAGAAAGTGGTACCTGTGTAGACACAACTTTGTAGGTCTGGGGTCTGCCGAGACCCCCACCTTGTGGACGGAAGGTTAATACTGTATTCAAAAGCCAGCAGTCAAGGCGGATTCCGGGATCGACATAACCAAAGTTGAGTGGCAAATTTGACCCTTTTTGTGCTCGAGATATTAGGGGCCATCAACATAAAAGGATCGACATAAGCAATCAGAAACTAATAGGACAAAGGAGGAATTTGGTGGTTCCACTTCAAAAACGTTGACTTAAAAGGGTTGTTGAGTTAGCGGAGGTTGTGATAAGTGGGTTCCACTGTACTTTGTACTATTCTTTGTTTGCCTCCATGGGTTTCCATTCTGCCTTTTCAAACCTATGTATCAAATCCCTTTGTCCTCAATATTATTAAATCCTACTTACATTCAAGAGGTGCTAGGACTAGGATCTCTCATGTATGTATCCCACTAGAGCAAGGGATTCCTCAGGGATCTGTTCTTGGACCCATACTTTTTAATGCAGCCACTGCTGACCTTTTGATGAAGTATGAGGGGTGGCAGCCCTGATCTTTCGCCGATGATAACTTCTTTGGGTGCTCAATTTCTCTTGACTCCTTAGAAGATCTCTCTTCCTCTATTGCTACGTTATTAGAATCTCTCTCAAGATGGTACAACTCTTTGAATCTCCATCTGAATCTGAGCAAAACTAAAGTGATGATGTTTTTACCACAAAACTCAGCCCTCAGTTACCCACATGATATCCCGTATCTCACCTCCAGCCTGTGTCTCCTGGGTGTCCTTTTGACCCTTATCTTAAGTTCCTTTTGTATAGGGACTTCTTCAGGTCAAAATTACACTCCTTGACCTACCTTTTCAAGCACCCCAGATCTATGATCCCTACCAACAGGCTTATGATGGTTTTTCGGGCCAAAGTCCTTCCTTTGTTATCCTTTGCAGCTCCGTATCTCGCTGGACTCTCAAAAGTCCACTTGCACCCTCTCCTTGTTCTGTATAATACCATACTCCATATTATCTTACGGTTGCCTTCCTGGGTTTCCCTCAATCCTATGAGGTTAAGGCACCAAATTCTTCCTTTTCACACCTATTTAATGTTCAGTCAACTCATGGTACTTGTGGGTGCTTTGAGGTATACCTCCCATCCTTTACATGCTATCTCAATTTTCTTCACTTCCACTATATATGTTCATAAGACTAGACGTTTCCTTTTTGAGCCTACCAGGCCTTTCAGTGATTTAAGGGACAGCCTTTTCCCAGTTGTTTTGTTTAGATTATGGAATGCATTGCCATTTCATCTGAGATCAACCATTTTCTCATGTTAAAATTTTCAGTGTATTACCCAGTGTAAGCATTTTAGGAAGAGTCTCCTAAACTTTCTATTAGCAAATCTTATGTAATTACAGATGCCAAATTGGTTTGTACAAAAAGGTATGTTGTAAATAAAATAATAATAATAATAATAATAATATAACTTTTTGTCAACTCCAGGTGCTTGTGGGTGCTCTTAGGTATAGACACCATCCTTTACTCACTATCTCACGTTTCTTCTCTTCCAGTATCTCTGTCTGCAGAATTTGACGCCACCTCTTTGAGCCTATGTTAACTTTCAGCAACATAAGGGACAACCTCTTTCCTGTTGTAACTTTTAGGTCATAGAACACCTTACCTTTTCACCTGAGAGCAACTATTTTTTCTTGCTCTAATTTTCATTGTATCACTCATTGTCGTCATTTTAGGAATAGACTTCTTGACTTCCTTTTTGAACAACTTCATCCCTTACAGTAATTTTCATGTCCTTGTAGCCACGTTAAAAAACTATTCTCATTCCTTCCACTTTATTATCCAATTTTTCATGTCTTCCACCTCTGTTCAACACAATGGTCATTTACTATTTGGATCGTCTATTAGATACAACGACTGCCAAGCTCAACGTTTCCCAATCAATATGTTTCCTCACTGGAATGCTGCCTTTCTTTGTGTTGTAAATTTTTATTCCACAAACCAAAAGTGTCCTACCAACTTTTTGTCCACTGTTTTGATTGATAATTGTATTGTGATATGTTCAGTTTGTGCATATTCTTTTGAATTGTGCATGAATCTGTTTACTGCACAAGTGCTTCTCACCAAGTCCCACCCCGTATGCAGAAATCCACGTTTTCTGACCTGGCCTCAATTAAAGACATTTCCATATGTCAAAATTCCATTTCTTAGCTTCTCACCATGGCTAATCTTTTTCTCTAATAGATAAGCTTTAATTTGCTAAATTTTCATCGAAATATTTCAATCCATTCAACACTTACAATTAGCTGTAACCAGAGTTTTATAGGGCAGTCGTTAGGCCAGTTATGCCATATGGATCAGAGTGTTGGGCAGTAGGGAAGAGCCACGTCAATAGAATGCAAGTGGCTGAGATGCAAATGCTGCAGTACATGACTGGCATGTCCAGAGCTGATAGAATTAGGAATGCATATATTAGAGGTAGCCTGGGGGTGGTGGACATTGCAGAAAATTGAGGGAGAATAGGCTGTAGTGGTATGGACATAGCATGAGAAGAGGGGAGGAGGAGCTCATTAGGTTCTTGCCCAGAATGCAGGTTGTCGGTAGCACCTGGGGCAAAGGAGACTGAAGCAGACGTGGGAACATGGTTGTCCATAAAAGAATGGCAGTATCTGGGGTGGATCGGGACCTGGTGGCAGACAGATGGGAGTGGAGGGCTAGAACCCACTCCCAGATCACCACTATTGGAAAATGTGTGATTTATAATAATACGAAAATTTGAGTTAAAGCTCCAACGTGATGATACTGAACTGTTTCAAAACTATTTCTAGCCACTTATTGGATAACTAGTGTTACTTTATATCATTCCATTTATTATTTCTAGCTATTTAGCACTTCTAGAGTATACCCAGGAAGAGAAGGCACATTTGTAGTTGTTGTTGTTTGGGTTTTAGGGCCCATCGACTACAAAGGTCATTAGGGCCCAGAAAGAGAGTCACCATGATGGGGGTCTAAATAGCCATCCCACCATGATGACAATAAATAAGGGCAAAAGCCCACAAAAACTATTAAAAATAAAAAGGCAATAGCCAAATAAATAATGCGGAATAAAAACAAGCAAAAGCCAAAAGAGACATAAAGCTAAAAGAAGCAAAAGCCTAAACAGACACAGATATAAAAAAGGCAAAAGCCAAAAACATGCATAAAACGAAAGTGGACAAAAGCCAAAAACATACATAAAACAAAGACAGGCAAAAGCCAAAAACATACATAAAACAAAGACAGGCAAAAGCCAAAAACATACATAAAAGAAAGACAGGCAAAAGCCAAAAACATACATAAAAGAAAGACAGGCAAAAGCCGAAACAATCATAGGAATAGAAAGTGAAAAGCCAAAACATACACAAAGATAAAAAGCAAAACGGGTCAGAGTTAAATTTTTTGAAAGAGGCCAGCCTCTTTAACAAATACAAGAGAGCTCTCAACCCCCTGGGGGTTATATCCCCAAGTGAGGTCGATAGCTCTGGACTGACTCCCAGTCGGCATGAGCAGAGAAGAGCCATGATCATATCCAGGTAGTTAGGCCACATTTAAGGAAACCAGGAGAAAAACAAAGTTATTGATTGAAAATGCCTACGATAATTTCCATCACAATATTTTGGGAAAAAGGCTCAAGAAAAACCAAAAAGCATTTTGGGGGAAACACCCAAAAGAACCCCTGCAAATAGCAGGGGTGATTACCCACCAGTGTCAGTAGGGGATTATGAAGGGGGAATGGAGGAGGTTGTCATTACAAGGGAGGGCATTAAGAAGCTTTTGGATAAATTAGTGGTCCATAAGGCTATGGGGCCTGATAACATTTCTCCACTTATTCTTCAAAGACTTTCAGGGATTGTCAGCTACTATTTGGTAGTAAATTTTAAAAAGTCATTAGACAGTGCCATTGTTCCCTCCTTCTGGGGGCTGGCAAACATTGTCCCAGCCTTCAAGTCAGAGGATACTGCAGATCCTAAGTGCTACAGGCCAGTATCTTTAACGAGTGCTGTATGCAAGATATTTGAGCATATATTATTCTTGGGATCCGGAACGTTTGACCCCGACATTTCGCCCCCGATATTTCACCCCGGACATTTCGCCCCCACACATTTCGCCCCTCGGACGTTTCGCCCCCGAACATTTCACCCCTCGGATGTTTCGCTCCCTGGGAGGGCAAATGGCCGTCTTTTTGTTATATTTTGTTATTCCGTTTTAGGTAATGAAAAAATCAAGGGCGAGTGCTAACTGACCCTTGAGTCAATGCCAGCCCTTGATTTTTACCTTATTTTGGCTGGTTTTTTTTTGTTATTCCGTTTTTACCTAGAAAAACAGCATTGTTCGTTCGCACCTTTTTCTGAGTGTTTTAAGGAATAGGTTAGGTGAAAATTCAGCAATTTCGGCAAAAATGCTACGCATTGTGGAGGACATCAACAATAGAAATTTAATAGACTTTCTGAAAGGCATAGCCTAAATATCTGGAAATTCACTTTACCATCTAATAAAAAAAAATGATATTAATTTAAAAAGCCACTAGTGCCCTACAAATCGATGTGTTTTCGGACATAAGGTAGCGACACGCGCATGCTCCAAATTTTACATTGGTAGTTTAAGCATCGACGCTGCTGCTATTTTTTAAGTACAATTTAGCAGATGAACATCACTTAAAAGACTTTGACGACGTAAATTTTACATTTCAAGTTTGCGTTTACGTGGTTTACCAGCCATTTACCTTCCCAGGGGCAAAACATCTGAGGGTCGAAACGTCCGAGGGGCGAAATGTGTGGGGGCGAAACTTCCGTAAACCATTATTCTCACATATTAAGGGATATTTGGAGGAAAATGGCATCCTTAGCAATAATCAACCTAATGCTGGCTTGTCTGAGAATATATTATTGTCACATATTAAGAAGGCTGCTTTCCACTGTTGGCAGGAGGTAGGTGACCAGGAGTCTAACACTCAATATAGACCGCTTAGACCACTGCTAGGAGGATCACTGAACTCAAGGCCCTCTATGAGCAAATTAGGGACAGGAAAGGGAGAGAAAAGTTTTCAAAATGTCCAGAAGTGGAGATAGGTCAGCTAAAGACATATCCCAAGACATACCACTGAAGGATAGTGATGGTAGGGTACTGCTCTCCCCAACAGAGGTAAGGAGGAGGTGGAAAGAGTACTGCCAAAACCTCTTGAATGTTGCAGGGTAGGATGACGAAAACCCCACCACCAACCCTGCATTACCAGGGGTGGTCTGGGCCTGGGCACTTAGGAAGATGAAAGGCCAAAAAGCTGTATGTCCAGATGGAACCACCACTGCAGTGTGGCATAGCCTGGGAGGACAGGAACCAAGTGGCTAGGGAAACCTGTCAGTAGGATTGCTGATGGAGACAGAATGCCATCTGAATGCCATGAGAGTTGGGTAGTACCACTCTTCAAGGGCAAGGGGGAGGTAAAGATTGTGGTAACCATAGAGGTAGAAACCTAATGAGCCACTCCATGAAGCTCTGTTAGATAGTAATGTAATGTCGCCTCAGGGACAAAGCCAGTGTCCATGGAAATCAGTTTGGGTGTATGGCAGGTACCATATTTATTCCAATAAAGGCCACCCTTTAATAAGCGCTGCATCATCAGTGTGAAATAAACAACAGACGCTGCCCTCTAATAATCGCCGCCCTCCAATAATCGCTGCTGCCCTTACAGTGCTTATGGCACTTGGCGCTTATTGAAGGATTCTCATCCCAATTACTCCCACTGTCCACCCCACACACTGCCATATCCTTATGGACAACCTGTTCCCAAATCTGCCTCAGTTTCCCTGACCTGGTGCTTCTGACCACCTGCATTCCTGAAATGAACCCAATGAGCTCTTCCTCCCCTTTTCTCATTGTGTGAGGATATTTTTATTATTTGTCCATTTTTGGTGATGTCCACCACCCCAGGCTACCTCGGATATACTCATTCATAATTCTATCAGCTGTTGACACTCTATTCATGTACTGCAGCATTCACACCTCACCTACTTGCATTCCACTGATGTGACTCTTCCTCACTACCCAACACTCTGATCCATGCAAAATAGCTGGTCTAACCACCACCCTGTAAAACTTCCTTTCAACTACGTTGGGACCCTCCTATCACACAGGACACTGGTTGCCCATCTCCACTTCAACCATCCACCATTGATTCTATGGGTCACATCAGAGTCTATTTCCCTATTGCTAAGGAACCTTGATCCTAAGTACTAGACCTCTTTCACCTTCTTCATTAGTTCACCCCTAGAAAATATGGCACTGTTATTTTACCATCCATCATTATCATCTATGAGGGATCACAAAATTAATAAGTGCCGCCTTCTAATAAACGCTGCACTCTAGTAAGCGCCCCACCAAAATCGCCACAAAATAAATAAATGGCATGGCGTTTATTGGAATAAATATGGTATGTCCACAATGGAGCTCCATGCCATCTTTATAGACCTGGAGAAGGCCTATGACAGTGTCCCACAACAGGTAGTTTTGGTGGTTTTACAAAAGTGGAGAGTAGTGGAGGGGGTTATCCGAATAGTCCAAGATATGTTTGAAGGTTCAATAGCAAGGGTAAGGACTCCTTGGGGGATTACTGGGGGCTTCCCAGTGAACGTCGGGGTGCACCAAGGTTCAGAACTTAGTCAATACCTTTTCATGCTGGTAATGGATGAACTGGTGACGAGATTTGGAGAATGGGCCCCTCAGTGCTTGGATTTGCTGGCAATATCACAAATACTTAGTTACAGCAGAGAACAGATAGAGAAGCGACGAATCGACATTAGACGAACAACAGAAAAGAGATGGCTAAAGATTAACAGTGGAGTCCTGTGCGATAGGAGGGTCTGAATCAAGTTGAAAGGGACGTTCCATAGGGCAATGGTTAGGCTAGCTATGCTATATGGATCAGAGTGGTGGGCAGTGAGGAAGAGCCACGTCAATAGAATGCAAGTGGACAAGATGCAAAAGCCGCAGTACATGAGTGGAGTGTAGAGAGCTGATGGAATCAGGAATGAGTATATCAGAGGTAGTCTGGGGGGTGGTGGACGTCAGAAAAAAGAGGAGGGAGAATAGGCTGAGGTGGTATGGACGCATCGTGAGAAGAGGGGAAGAGGAGCTCATTAGGTGTATCCCAGAAATGCAGGTGGTCGGTAGCAACCAGGGTAAAGGGAGACCAAAGCAGACGTGGCAGCAGGTTGTCCGTTAGGATATGGCGGTGTGCAGTGTGGAAAGGGACCTGGTGGGAGATAGGGGGTGGAGGGTTGGATCCTGCAGTCCTGACACTGAACAGGCAGGATAAGTGAATAATTATGATGATTATCACACATTATTGGATATTTGGACGAAAATGGCATCCTTAGCAATGATCAGCAGGGGTTTAGGAAAGGGTAGTCATGTGACACTCAACTGGCTTTTCTGATGCACTATATTCAGAGAGCTCAAGACAAGGGTAAGCAAGTTGATGTTGTATTCCTAGACTTTGAGCAGGTCTTTGTCATGGTACCCCATGACAAGCTTGTTTCAAAATTGTTCAAGTTAGGGATTCATAGTAAGATTATTCAGTAGATAAAAGCCTACCTTCATGGAAGGCAGCAGAGAGTCCTTTTTGATGATAAGGGTACTGAATGGACACCTGCAGCATCAGGAGTCCCCCTGGGAAGCACATTGGGACCATTACTCTATACAATTTCTGTTAATGATATGGGGACAGCACAGAGGAAGTAAAAGAAATAGCCTGCTTTTCACTGGTATGGCCAACAGAGGAGTACTGTAGTCCAATTTGGTTTCCCTTTAGGCAGGGTTTATCTTGGGAATTTGAAGTGATCCAAAGGAGGGCTGCAAGAATTGTTATGAATCACTTCTCTCATAGATTGAGCTTCTCACAAATGATCACAGAATTAGGGTGGGACTCAAGGGCAGAATTCTGACAGCATAAAACTTTTAACAGATTGTTGAAATTAGGGTATGAGGATACTCCAGGGGGCAGCTTATCGCTGGCAGACTATAGTGGGAGAAAGGATCATCCTTTCTAACCAAAGGAGTTTGGGACATGAACAGTCATATTACTGGTGTTTTCTTCCAAATTTTTGTTTGTTTTGTTTTGTTGTTGCTTTGGGGCCCATCAACTACAAAGGTCATTAGGGCCCAGAAAGACACATCACCATGGTGGGGGTGTAAATGGCCAACCCACCATGATGGCAATAAAAAGGGCAAAAGGGCAATAAAAGTAATAACAATAAAAAGGCAAAAGCCAAAACAGACATATAAATAAAGGCAAAAGCCAAAACAGACATATAAAAAGGCAAAAGCCAAAACATACATAACAATAAAAGTGGCAAAAGCCAAAACAGAGAGAAGAATAAATGTGGCAAAAGCCAAGACAGACACAGAAATAAAAAGGCAAAAGCCAAAACAGACAGAATAATAATTGTGGCAAAAGCCAAAACAGACATTACAATAAATGCCAAAACGAATACAGACACAAAAAGCAAAAGCCATATAATTCAAAAATAATTACAAAAGCGTCTAAAAGAAATGTCATTAAATTCAAATTTTGTGAAAGAGGCCAACCCCTTTCACAAATACTAGCGAGCTCTCCACTGCCTGAGGGTTATCCCCAAGTGAGGTGGAGAGCTCTGCGCTGACTCCCAGTCGCCATCTAAGTTCTCTGTAGTTCTCACAGTGACTAAAGATGTGCTCCACTGTGAGAGGCTCCCAACAGAAGTCACACCATGGCTGATCCTCACCCCGTAGAATGTAAGAGTGGGTGAGGAAGGTGTGACCGATTCGCAGCCGAGCAAGCACAACCTCCTCCCTCCGCGATTGGCGGCACGAGGACACCCAGTGCACTGGAGTGTACTTCAGTGTGCGGAGTTTGTTCGTGGTTTCCACAAACCACTGGGCCCGCCATTGGTCGTGGACGGCCCGCCGCACCATCGGGAGAGCGTCGGAGGAGGGGACAGCAGTGTCAGGTATTTCTGGCATGTGGGCCACCTGACGGGCATGGGCATCTGCCATGTCGTTGCCCACGATGCCAACATGCCCCGGGACCCACATAAACAACACTGTCTTGCCCTGCTTATGAATCACAAGCAGCAATCTGTGCACACCCTGGACGATGGCATGTCTGCCATACAGGGTGTGCAACAGCTGAAGGGAGCATAGGGAGTCAGTCGCAACAACAAAGTGTCTGTTATGCAATACTTGGATGAGTTCCAGTGCCCTGTGCAGAGCTGTTAGTTCTGCAGTTAAGACACTGGCAACGCCCGGAAGGCGGCCCCCTATGAGATGACCAGTTGTAAAGACTGACCAACC
>JAAFCE010009126.1:29841711-29871776 GCA_013389805.1 Trigoniulus corallinus
CCCGAGTACCGGACCATTGGCATCGGGGTTGACTGCCGGTCCACTTACAGTCACCCTAGGAGGCATAACAACTTATGCGCCCCCGGCCGATTGACCAAGACCGGGCTACTGCCTTGGCCTCCCGTTTGCCCCGGAAGCTGTGGCCAAAGTGATGTGTTGGATGTGTAGGGCCGCAGCCCTAGACCCTCCTCAATCACCAGGATCCGCTTTTCCCAGGGTATGGGTCTCCACGCACGGCAAACACGCGGGTAGGCGTTTTTTACGGTCACCTCAGTGAGGAACCTACATCGACCGCGAACAAGTCAGACACTCATCCAATAAAGGAGAAAAGAAAGATAGAACCAACCACAATGATGGTATCGTCCTGTCCAGACCACGTCATAGACAAACACGACAGTGGTGTTGTCCAAACTGGGGCAAGAAAAAGTCACCCCTTTTAGTCGCCTCTTACGACATGCAGGTACGCAGTGTGCCTATTCTACCCCGGGCACACACGGGGACTCCAATCGGCCAGCTGTGTACAAAATTCACTCTACCAGTCGCTCATAGGGGAAAACCCTTTTCATCTACCAGAAAACCCATTTCACTATGCATCTTGTTGTCAAAGTGAACGAGTGTATGTAACATTATGTCAAAGCAAAAAAATAGTGGAGCTAACGATAGAAAAGAAGGTGGAAGTTCTGGACCAAGTAAAGGCAGGGAAATCTCAGCGAAAGATAGCCGAAGATTTTGGAATTTTGAAAACAATAGTAGTGAATATTGTCAAGGCAAGGGACAAAATTTTGAAAGCATCTAATGAAAATTGTTCTAGCAGAAGGAAAAGGATTGTGGCTGATTATTTGGATCAAAAGTTTTTCAGTTTTTCTCAAGTTGTCGATCCAAGAACATTCCTTTAACTGGGCCACTGCTTCAGGAAAAAGCAAAAGTAGTCGCCCAAGCACTGGGACGTGACGATTTCACTGCCAGTAAGGGTTGGCTGGAAAAGTTCAAACTGCGGAATAACATTCAATGTTGTTCTTTAAGTGGCGAGTCAGCTGATGTGAATCTTGTTGCTGCTGATGACTGGAAATCAAAGCTGCCTACGTTGATTGCAGATTACAGTCTGACAGATATTTTTAATGCCGATGAAACGGCTGTGTTTTAGAGACAGCTTCAAACCCGTTCCCTTGTTCAGAAAGGCGATCAGTGCAAGGGTGGCAAACAAGCTAAGGAATGTGTAACTGTCTTTCTCTGCTGTAGTGCCTTGGGCGAAAAACTACAACCTCTAGTCATTGGTCATGCTGAACGTCCTAGAGCATTCAAGCAAAATAACATGAATCCAAAAAACCTTCCAGTGCAATACTGCTTCAACAAAAGAGCGTGGATGACCAGTTCTGTTTTTTTTTGGATTGGGTGAAAAGTGTAAACACAGCCATGAAGCGCAAGCAGAGGAAAATTGTCATTTTGGTAGACAATGCTACTAGTCATGGACCCATTGAGCTCACAAATGTTTGGCTGCTGCATCTACCCCCTAACTTAACATCAGAGGTGCAACCTCTTGATCGAGGGATAATCCAAACAATGAAGCTCCACTACCTCTGGCAGTTACTCAACATGTTAATTGCAAATGCTGAAGACTGCCAAAAGGCCATGAAGTTTAGTAAGTCGATCACTATTCTAGACTGCATTCGGTGGGTCGCATCAGCCTGGCAATGCGTTTCCAAGATCACCATTGCCAAATGTTTTCAACAGTGTGGTGTACCAATGGACAACCCCAACGTTACTGAAGTGGATATCGTTCCCACTGATGAAAAACTATTGAACATGGAGTTGGTCAGTGTTAATGAAATGATGTAATATGAGAGCAGTGTGGAGCTTTATGAGACCCTTGGTAGCAATATTGAGAGTCTACTGCTTTCTGTAATCAGTTCAAAAGAAACAGAGGAAGAGAGTGAGGAATTCGAGGAAGAGCAAGAGAATTTTCAAAATGCCACTGTTCAACAAGCATCACTCTATATTAAAGAAATAGTGTGCTTTGCAGCAGGCACTGCTGGAAGCTTACTAGAAAAGGCATTTGATCTTCAGAAAGAAATCGAGCAAGTGCATGCCACATCCAAGTCCTCAAAACAAAGTGCAATATCAGATTTCTTAAAATCCACATAATATACTGTACATCCATGTTAATGCTCAAAATATTTTTACATACATACTGTACATAAATGTATGTTATTTATACTGTATGCTCATGAAACCTACATGATTTCTTCTGATCTGTTCTTTTATTAAATATGTACAAATGTACATTTATAATTTTATGTGACCTCCAGAAGTTGACCACCTCCATATGTTGACCGGTTTTGCTTGGAACAGTGACTGGTCAGGTTAGGGAGGTTATACTGTACCTTCCAAACTACCTGACTTTGGACACTGTCGTAGGCCTTTTCTAGGTCGATAAAGTTGGCATGGAGATCTTTCTTTGCTGCCCTATACTTTTCTATCATCTTCCTCAGAATGACGATTGGCTCAATTGTGGACCTACCTGGCATAAAGCTGGTCTGATTTCCTAGGACACAAGTTCTATCCCAGAGGTGGCGTTCCATTACTCTCCCACAGAGCTGCATGGAGTGGCTCATTAGCTTTATACCCCTATAGTTACCACAACCTTGGACATCCTCTTTGCTGTTGAAGAGTGATACTATCCAACTCTCATGCCACGCAGATGGCATTCTATCTCCAACAGCTAACCTACAGAAAGGTTTCCCTAACCACCTGGTGCCTGTCCTTTCTAGGCTATGCCACACTTCGATGGGGATTCTAACAGGGCCTACAGCTTTTCAGCCTTTCCTCTTCCTAAGTGCCCTGGCTACTTTTTCCTGCCCTATTTCTAGCCTTGGCAAGATTGAGGACTTCTCTCTCTCTCTCTCGTTCCTGTGTCTCTAACTGATCATAGAGGGCCTCACAATTCTGGTGTTTACCCAGGGCAATGCTCCTCCTAGTGGTGGTCTTGACCTGCCTATATTGTATCTTAGACTCCCAGTCCCCTAACTCCCACCACCTGTGGAAAGCAGTCATCTTTTGCTTGATAGCTGATTTTGCTGATTAATGCTGCATGAATCAGAGTGTTGGGTAGTAAGGAAGAGCCACGCCAATAGAATGCAAGTGACCAAGATGTGAATGTTGTGGTACATGAGTGAGGTGTGAGAGCTGATAGAATTAGGAATGCCTATATAACAGGTTGTCCATAAGGACATGACAGTGTGTAGGGTGGACGGGGGCCTGGTGGGAGACAGACGGGAGTGGAGGGCTAGAACCCACAGACCCGACCCTGCCACAAGCAGGATAAGGGTATGATGATGATGATGGCTAGTTAGGGTCGGTGCTCTATTTGCTAGGCCCTGTGCAAAGTGATGAAGTGAGGCCCTTCTATAAATTCGTTCATTAATCCGAATGCCTGGGGCGCTGTGCTGTCATTCATTTCTCACACCCATCACGCTGGCCCTGTCCAGGCTGGTTAGAAAAATAAAGGTAACTTTGTGCTTTAAGAAGATACTTTAGTTACCCACGTGGGATTTATGAATGCAACATGCATGTACTGACTACATTTCACCATGAGACTGGGGATAAAAAAAGCAACTCCTCACCCGTTTCCCACCTATGGCAGGGTCGGGAACCCATCTTGTCACTCAGAATGAACATAGGGCGATATTTTGGTCATAGTGTTTTTTTCCACAGCCAGTTGCTGGCCAAAGCTGCACCCCTACGCCACAGGGCGAGCTCCTACACCTGGGCCACCTGGGCCCCTGTCCTAGCAAGTGCCATCGTACAGCAACTTGGGACCTCAGTTTTGCTTCTCATCCGCAAGAATGCACACTGGCGGCCTCTCTCTTGCCCCAAAGAAGCTGACCCACCTCGGTCCAGTACCAAACCTAGAACTAATGATGCAGTTGCCAAGTGGGCTAACCACTATGCCACCATGGTGGGTACAATGAGACTGGGAAGAAGAATAGGAAATCGTAAAATGTGAAAGGAATGGCACGCTAATTTTATATTTCTTATTTTTCCACTTGAAAATTGTTTGCAACCCTTAAAATTTTGCGTCCAGGGCGGCCGCCCCCTTGGCCCTCCCCACGCTACGCCACTGGTGGAGAGACCAAATCTCATTCCTACATATAATACCATCAAACTCCTTGAACCCAAAGCTATAATTCTAGTGCCCCCCCCCCCCACAATACTAGCAATATTGGGATTTCCTGTGAGGAAGCCCTCCACTTTATCCTCTCCAAGGCTATTCCATTGCCGCCTGGTCCTTGGTAAGAAAGACCAGTAGTATGAGCATGTTTGTGCCCTAATCTCCTTCAATTTATATGGATGATCCTTTCTCCCCTAATGCTCAGTCAGGTACATACTTCCAGCCAGAGGTCCACTGCACCCCAGCAGCAGGCAGATAAAATGACTAACGTTGGAAGATATATGCTACTGGCTTAGTGGGTCACACCCTAATTCCCTAATCATATCAGACACACTCTGCCTACAAGAAAATCTGTGGAGTACAATTCTTGTTGCCCTCCTTTGGATCCTTTCAATTTCCCTACTCCTCACCAAACCAGTCTCTAACAGTATGTTTATGTATGTATTATGTAATACTAATGGGTTGGGAGTAGGCCAAGCAGCCATAACAGGCTGAACTCTTAGGAGGCTGCTCACAGGAGATGAGCAGGTAGGCACAGAAGATGAGGAGGTTGGGTTCAGTACCTTGCTATTGATTCATTTCACAAGGGTGACCCCTTGTTGCAGCTCACCGATCTAATATTATACCCACCCCATTTTGTCTCCGTTTGCTGGCTGCATACCGGTATATAAGCTTATATCCCTTACCAAGGACCCTTGATCTATTCCCCTTCCACCTAGTTTCCCCAGTGAAAGCTATCTGAATCCTCCTTCGCTTTTGGATGTTAACTAATTCCCCCATTTTGCCAGTAAGCATCCCCACATTCCATGTTCCTAATCTAAGATTTGCCCATATGCCTTCTGAACAAGCTCTGGCTGGGGCAACCCTAGCCAGGAGTCTGGAACATGCAAGGATGTTGGTACTGCTTGCCATATGAGGATACAAGCATACCCCATGGAGGATGCTCAACACACTATCAGCCTAGGGGTCCTAGGTCTCAACCTCTGTGACATTGAAGGCTACTGATGACGACAGCCTGATCCCAGCTTTCGAACCACTGCCGTCTGCTGGAACTCTGGTTTTAATCGCCTCCACTGATGGTATGGCAACTACTGTGTTTCACAACATACATGTGCCACCTAGAACAGCATGTCACCAGTAGAAAAACGGAATGGCAAAAAGCAAAAAGCAGCAGGAAAATTTGGCACTTAGCTGTACTGAGGCATGAAGTGTGAGGCGTGAGGTCAGGCTTAAACCACCGACCTCACACCAAGCTCCCACACCATCAAAGGGGCCTAAAAACTACAACCCTACAATACACTGAGGTAATAAAGTGGATCGCCTTGAAAAAGGCTTTTTTTGTTCTTCTGTTAGCTGCAAAAATCGCTTCAAAAAAAAAAAAATTTGGGCACACGAAATAGTGCAATGGCTCTAGGTTCAACACTGGACTGAGATTGTTTGGCTTCTTTTGGGCAAAGGAGAGACAGAGGCCCCCACTGCACCTTTCTTCAGATGAAAAGTAAAACCAAGCTTACGTGTGGTGTATGATGGCATTTGCACGTAAAAGACCCATCTACTCTACAACAGCTAATAATCGTCTGTAGGTTCTTATCCTCCACTCTCAACCTATCCCCCACCAAGTTCCCCTCCACCCCGCACATATCCATGCCCCACGAACCACCTGCCCCCACGTCCGTTTTGGCGTTCCCCTAGCACTGGCGCCCCCAATCACACACAGACCCATAATGAACCTCATAAGTTCCTCCTCTCTCCTCATCAACTTCCCATACCACCTTAGCCGATGTTCTCGTTTTTTTTCTGTGATGTATCCCACCCCCAAGCCACCTCTAATGTAATAATTTTCGACACTGTTGGCTCATTACACCCCAGTCATGTAGTGCAGCATTTGCATCTCAGCCACTTGCATTCTCCTTTCATGGTTCTTCCTAGCTGCCCACACTGAGCCATACAGCATAGAGGGCTTACGACCATTCTGTAAACTTTGCCTTTTATCTTTATTGGGACCTGGCAGTCATACAGTCGCCTGCCTTCACTTCAGTCACCCTGCATTAATCCTATGGGTCACGTCACAATCTATCTCCCCATTGTTCTGGGAAAGTGGTCCTAAATAACAAAACTTTTACACCACTGGTCCTCCTTAGCCCCTAAAATTGAAAGCTGAGTACTCTGTCGTCTTCTTCTTGTTCATCATACGACCGCCTCTTTTCATTGCTGTGTTAATGTCTTGTAGGCCATTTCTGCATCCTCTGAGGACTCCTCAAGTCTCCCCACATCATCAGCAAATATCAGGCACTGAGGCGCCCATTCCCCTATTCCCATCAGCAGCTCATCTAATTCTAGAATGAAAAGATATGGATTAAGTGCTGACCATGGATGAACACCAACCTGCACACTAGTGATGGAACCATCATACATATCTTGCACTATTCTAATATGACCTACATAAACCCCCTTCTTTCTTAAAACGCTCCATACTACTACCTGTCTAGCGACACTATCATATGCCTTCTCCAGGTCAATGAATATTGTATGAAGGTCCTTCTTTGCTGCTTTATGCTTCTGTATCATCTGTCAGAATAAAGATTGATTCCATGGTGGGCCTACCAGGCATGAAGGCTGAGGTGACATTCCATGACTTGCTCCCATAGCTTCATAGAATGGCTCATCAGCTGTGCATTCCACAGTGCTGGGTGTCACCTTTGCCTTTGTACAGTGGAACTATCCAACTCTTTCACCATGCATATCGCATCCTATCACCATTTGCTAACTTATTAATAAGCCTCCATAGCCATGTAACTCTTGTGGTCCCCAAGGTGCACCAAACATCAATGGGGATCTTATCAGGGCCTACTGCTTTGTGCCCTTTCATATTTTGGGGGGCTCTGACTATTTCAGTATCACTCACCCTGTCCACTGTCTATGGAGTGATTGGGTTGCTGTCTGTGACCATTGCACAGATGGCAGCATTTAAGAGGCTGTGGTATTATTCCTCCCATCTTTTGATTACCTCTGCTGGTTGGAACAGGACCCTACTGTTGGTATCCTTGACTGTTATAGCCCTGGTAACATGCTGACAAGTTCTATTCCTGGTCTTGGCCATTCAAAAAATTGCTTTCTCTACTTCTTCTCCCCTACTTTCACTATATACGGCCTCATACTTTTGGTACTTTGCCCAGGCAATGGTCCTGCTGACGTTTTTCTTTGTATTACCATAGACGGTCTTTGAAATCTAGTCCTCTAAGTTATTTCCCTCTACCTATGGAAAGCTACCTTCTTTAGTTTGATGGCAGCTTCCATCTCCTCATTCCACTGCAATGTCTGCCTAACCAGATAAGTGCCTCCTACTCTATCCCTACCTAGCAGCACCTCTCCACATCTCCTAATCTTCCTAGTAACCCTGACCCACATGATTTTGGCTGACCCATCCCAGTCCCAGTCGACCTAGATTACAACTTACTGCCGGAATTCATCTGCCTTGGTGGGCAACTTCCACCACCTAATAACGGATTCTTCTTTCCAGGTATGTTTCCCAACTGTCCCCTTCATTAGTAATTCTATCATGAGCAGCTTATGACCACTTTCCTTCTGAAAAATCCTCACTGTGTAGTGCCCAGCAGTCTTGGATCTCTGCCCTGTGCTGCTTCCTAACCACCATGCTGCTCCACTATGGTGACTGGGAAGTGATTAGGTGCTTTTGCTGTAATCTTACACTTTAATGGTATAAGTTATTGCATCATTCAAAGCAGTATAAGAAATGGTCGATTTTGGGCGGGTGTTGTAATGAAAATTATTATGAAAGTATTCCAAATTGTTTCTAATCACAAATGTATAATCGATTTATTATAAAATTATTCCAAATTGTTTTTTAACACAATTGTATAAACACATTTCTGAATTTGTTCATGACATTAGAAATGATCAAACATGCAAAGCATGATGGTCATATCACAGGTGGGTCATTGTATCAAACACATTTCAGAAACAATTTAATGAACAATTTAATAACAAATTTCATTAACAAATTCTCCCACATTCTTCACAACATTATTGTGTGTGCAACATTGGCCTGGGGTTGAACATTTCTTATACATTTGTGTTTATCAAATGCAAGGAAGCATCTGCTTCAAACGATACAATAAATTATACCCCACTAAAGTTGAAGATTACCAATTTTCCTTCTTCCTGAACCATGTATTGGCTAATGCAAGGCCATGTGCTCTTGCTGCCCCTAAGGGCAGCTTCCATGTACCTATTCATATCCCAGACCATCCCCACTAATGTGTGCATTAGTCACCCCCATAATGAGTTGCTCATTTCACTTGCCCTGTCTAATTGTGCTGCCTACTGACTGTACCACCTCATGAAAATAATTCCAAAAATCTGCTTTTATTGTGTCACCTGGGCCTGCTTTGGGCATATGCACTAATGAGGTGGAGCCCTATACCCTGCCAAATTACAGTAACTAACATTACCCTACTACTGATTCTCCTAACTGAAGTGAACCCCTGCTGCAGTTCACTTCTTAATACAATACCCATCACATTTTGTTCCTCTTCACTACCTGTGTAGATCAGTTTCTATCCCTCCCCCAGGTCTCATGATCTATCCCCCTTCTACCTTGACTGCTGGAGGAATGCATACTGACCTTCATATGGTTTAGGGGTGCAACTAGTTCCCAGTTTTCCCTGAGAGGGTTCCCATATTTCACATCCCTAGTCTATTTGGTGTCACAGCTGTGACTGGGGGCAACCCAGCCAAGTGTCTGGAACCCACAGCAATAGTGGCAGGGCAGCCTGTGGGGGTGCTGTCCAAATCCATAGGAGACACTCATTAATTGTCTTATCAGGGACAAGTAAGCAAAGGTCTCACACTCATAAGGAAGCCCACCTTTCACCAGTCCCCATTGCAGGGCTGCATGCCATCAAAACAAACCAACAGGAAAACATACATTTAATTTAATGATATGAAATTACAGTATTAAATTTTTGGCCATAGGGAGTTGGTAACTGGCGCCAAATGCAGCATGGTTGCTGACAGTGCAGATGATGCATGTGTAGTGCATTATTCTTTTTTAGCACATTGTTCGATTTTTATTTGTTGCACGTGATCCACTGGGGTTACGTAGAAATAAGGCATCAGTGGTGACATATTTCATTGTTCTTCTTTTAGAATTTAAAATATTTGAATAGGAAGAGTAGTGATCTGTCTCTCTTGCTGTAAACTCATGTTTCAATTTTGCTGCATTTATATTTAATTATTACATATTTGCATACAATTAAAACACATCTTTTGTAAAAGGGATAAATATTTTTATTAAAATGGCATGCATCACATGCTATGCTGAACCATGCTGGGATATGCAGAACATATCGTAAGGGTAGGCTTAAATCGCCAAACCTTGCAACAAGTTCCCCTACCATTAAAACCAGCACCAACATCTACAGCCCTATCTTACACTGGAATTTAGGGGATTATGCCTTGAAAATGGCGGTTTTTATCCTAAAGATGGCTGCAAAATATAAATTTTTGAGTTGAAATTCGATGTAGACAAGAAATCAGAAGCACAAGGGACAAGCGCCACCTAGTGAGTCCACTATACAAGGGGCAGATGAGGCAAAATTTCCACTTGTAGGAACTCGCACCCTGGGGTTGGTAAAATTCCCCAATGAATAGCTACAACCCACTGTGGAAATGCACGATCCAATAAATCACCCTTGTGTCCATTCAGAGGGACAAGATCGGTACCCAACATTGCCATAAGTGGGGAAAGGGTTAGGAGTTATTACTATTATATCTTGATTTACAAATTCTTCTGGTTATTACCTTTAGTCAAATGCAATTTTCAGTGGAAACGAAAGGAATACACACAAATAGAAATGCTGAGGCCTAGGTCTTGAGCCAAGGAAACCAAGAATGAAAGAAGAAATTCACCATAGAGTTTAAGAAACTGACAACAATACCATAACCCAGAGCAGAAAAAGATTTGAACCTTTATGAAGTGAGCACCATTCAATTTCTTTTTGTTTGGTCATTGTAGATCTTGAGATGAATTATTTAATTTCAAATATTGTTTGGTTGGAAATTGGATGTCAAAATGCTCCTACATATGAAAACAACTCTCAGAAAGAGACCATAGGAGTGCCCAGGTCATCAGTGAAATGACAACAGAAATGATGCACATAATGGCACCAAATTTTGAAGTTCTACTTACTAAAACTGGTTTTCAAATTAGGATCTTTTCCATGTGGCGCCCTTAGATGGGTGTTAGGGAGAACCATGTCAATAGAATACAAGTAGCTGAGATGTAAATGCTGCAGTACATGAGTCAGTTGTCAAGAAGTGATAGGATTAGGAATGAGTATGAGGTAGCTTTGGGGTGGGGGACATTGCTTAAAAAATGAGGGAGAGTAGATATGAGGTTGTATGGATGCATAATGCAAAGAGAGGAGGAGGTGCACTTGGGATCTATTTCAAGAATGCAAGTGGTTGGAAACACCAGGGGCAGATGGAGACCATGGAGATCTATGGTAATGTATGGAGTGGGTGGGGACCTGGTGGGAGATTAGAAGGAGAGAACCAATCCTGCCAGAGGCAGGATAAGGGTATTATGATAGTCATTATATTCTAATTCTAATTCACGACACTACAAGCAGCCTTATTTGGCCAATATGGCAGTGGGGAGACCAACTCTCATTCTTACATACATTACTAAAAAACTCCCAAAACCCTAGGCTTAAATTCCTGTGATCCCTCTACAGCACTAGAAATGGTAGAGTGGCTTTTTATTAGGCCCTCCACCTTATCCTTATTCTTGGTAAGGAAGACCAGTAATATGTGTCTGTCTGTGCCCTAATCTCCTTCAATGTATACGAATGATCCTTTCTCCCTTTGTACTTAGCAGGGGACACACATCCCACCAGAGGTCCATCACACCCCAGCAGCAGCAGTCTAATAAACAGACTTATGCTGTGAGATGTTCGCCACTGGCTTAGTGTTTCCCAACCTAATTCCCTGATCATGTCAGACACACTATCCCTGTGAGAAAACCTGTGGAATACAATTCTTGCTGCCCTCCTCTGTATCCTTTCAATCTCCCAAGATAGTTCCTGCCTGAAGGGAAACCAAATTGGACTACCATACTCCAAAAATTGGTTGTGCCATTGAAATATATGCTGTTTCCTTGACCTCCCTTGTGCTGTCCCGAAGGACCCTACTAATCAGACGGAGGAATTGACCAACCCTCCCAACCAATTTACTAATATGATCCTTCCAGGTACCTTGGTTATTTAAAATTATTCCAAGATGCTTATGGGTCCCAACTCTCTCAACCCTAACTTCACCTATATAGTAATCAAAATCAAGTAGCTCCCTAGATCTGGATATTGTAAGAATCCTACACTTTTTAAGATTCAATGGCAATTCCCATTTTACACACCAATTGTAAATCTTATCGAGATCCTGTTGTAATTGTGCACAGGATGATAACCCCTCATCTAATACCCGAGCAGTACATGTGTCATCTGCAAATAGTCCAAGGAAGGAACTAATGTCAAATCCTATGTCATTCACATAGAGAATGTACAACACAGGACCCAAATCACTTCCCTGATGGACCCCTGATGTGGCTGGTTTCCATTCAGATGCACTACCCCTGTACATTACCCTCTGTTGTCTATCAAGCAGATAGGACCTTACCCACTGAGTAACCTTACTATGTATCCCTAGACTTGACATTTTTGAAATCAGCTTATCATGGGGCACCATGACAAAAGCCTCTTCAAAGTCTAAGAATACAACATCAACCTGCTTTCTGTTGTCTAAAGTCCTTTGAATATAATTCATCAAGCAAGCCATTTGAGTGTCACATGACCTCCCTTTCCTAAATCCATGCTGATTGTTGCTAAGGATGCCATTCTTTTCCAGATATCCCATAATGGAGGAGAATAGGATGTGTTCAAACCCTTGGATAGAGCACTCGTTAATGAAACTGGTCTATAGCACCTAGAGTCTGCTGTGTCTCCTGACTTGAAAATTGGTACCACATTAGCCAGTTTCCATGATGATGGAACAATACCCATGTCTAATGACTTTCTAAATATTTCCACCAGGTAATAGCTAAGTATTCCTGAACGTCACTGCATAATATATGGAGAAATGCCATCAGGACCTGCAGTCTTATGAACCACTGATTTGCGTAGTAGTTGCTCAATTCCCACCCTAGTTATAGTAACCTCATCCATTCCCCCTGGAGAATCACTATCAAGTACCAGCTGGAAGTTCCTCCTACTGGTTGCAAAGCTCTTTGCAAATGCATCATTGAAAACATTTGCAATCATAAGACTATCCTTAACTACATTTCCTGAACAATCTTTAACCACTGTATCCCTATAACCCTCTTTCCTACACCTCTTCAGATACCCCCAGAAAGCTTTTGGATTTTTCTTAAGCCTGTCTCCCAAAATGTTTTCATGAAAATTCTTGTAAGCCTTCTTCATATACACTTTAACCATTTTCAGGCCTTCTTATAAACTAACTCACTATTGGCATTGCTCCCTCTCCTAAGTGCATTCCTAGCCTTTCGCTGGTTCTGCAAAGCTACCTTCACCTCTTTTGTATACCATTCACGAAAAGCATTATTCCTTATAATCTTAGTGGGGACAGCTAGCTGTTTGCCTTTCTCTAAGAGGGCTAGGAATCGTTGCCAAGATTCCTCAACACCACAGGTATTAACAATGGTATAAAAATCATTTAACTCATATTCTAGATGTGATTTAAAATATTCCCAATTTGCCTTATTGTATTGGTATGCCACCCTGTCTGGTGCCACCTGTCTAGGTAACCTTTTAGCTATCTCCACCATAACCCCTGCATGGTCACTAATTCCTTCAATACACTCTACAGTGTTGATAGAGCTGGGCACATTTGTAAATACTAAATCTAAAATTCCTCCTTTATCATGTGTAGGCATTGTCACAATCTCTTCCAATCCAATAAAGTACAACTGTTCCAAAAATAAGTTCAGAGAACCTGATAACCCAGAATTTGAATTAGGCTGCACACAGCCCCAATCCAACCCTGGTAAATTGAAGTCCCCTCCAAGAATTACTAGTGGTACCTTCTTCTTTTGATACAAGACTGTCACAATCATTGGAGCATATATAAGTGGGAGTGGATCATCACCTGGTGGATGATAGAAGCCGACTACATAAATTCCCCCACTATGAGAGCTTGCAACATGACAACATACCATTTCACAATCTTCCTCATATTGCAGTTCCCTAGAGCTCTCCAGGCATTTATCTATTGCTATAAAGACTCCACCCCCTCTGCCTGTTTCCCTATCCTTTCTATAAACTACAAACTCATCTGAGAAGATCTCTGCTGATTTGATGTCTCCCCTCAACCAGGATTCAGTGCCAATTATGATATCAGCATCTGATGTGGCAGCAAGAGTATTGAACTCAATCCACTTTATTGACTATACTTCTGCAATTCACAACAAGCAAAGTCAATGGATCATTTACTGCTAAAGACTTAGCTATCCCTACCCTATTAATACCCTTCCTATTGATATTTTGACTCAACCTGGCAAAAGATGACTTGGTACCTTTCCTAAGAAAGATTTTGTACCAATCCTTGAGACAGCCCTTGCATTAAAATGAAACCCATCAACAGCAAACCAATGTTGGAGATCTGAGAGACATGCTCTGTAATCCAGTAGTTTTGCCCCAATGGCCTGACTTTCAGAAAACATCCTGTTATTGATCCATCTGGCCTTTGCTGCAGTTCACCTGCCTTTATCCTGTCGTTCCACAACAGGACACAGCATAACTCTTGCCTTGGGCTAAATCTTTTTACCTCTTTTGCTATATCCATAATTCCCTTCAAAACTTCAACTGCAGGTTTATCAAGAGTTATATCATTTGATCCTATATGTAAAATTGTCATGCAGTCCTCCTTTTCCCCTTTCATAATACCTTCAATCCTACCCTTTATGTCTTCCAACCTTGCATCAGGAAGGGAAGCAACACTAACACACCCTCTCTGTAGCCCTTCTGGTAGAGCCCAGCTATCAACACCCCTTAAGTTTGTGTCCCCAAGTACAAGAATGGATTTGCCAGGGGATGGGGTTTGTACACACATGGAGCCCTCCTCACTAACCTCTGCCAATCTTCCAAAGGTAGAAACCTTGGGTATAGAGGCAGGCAAATGACTATCCTCTGCATCTGATTCCCTAACCTCTTTCCTTGCAATGTGGGTGTCATTTGTTGACTATCCAGTATCTGAAATTCCCCTGCCACCTTGAGGCTCTTTGACTTTTTACTGAGGGATGCCTTACCAATCTTCATGCCCCCTTTACTACTTACCAATATTCTAGGTGAACTAGATGGTGACGCCATTGGCATCCCAACCTTACCCTTGGTTAAACCAGCTGCTGGAGAGCTGGAGCCCTGGATGGTAGCCTGTAACTTGCTGATATCCATCTGGATCTTAGCATGCTCCAATCTTAGGAGTTTGCATCCACCACACTCTGCAACTTTCTTTGGAGGCATAATAATATGATCTCTCAAAGTCCTGCAAAATTACTCTATAACAATGTGAATAACAAAAAGTGGTCCCAAAAACAGCTTAAACAGCACAGTCCCTTATTAAATGCACCCTTAAAATGCCTTAAGTAAAGATACCAATTGATACCTTCCTGTCAATAACAACAAACTTCAAAAATCAATTTACACACACATACAGAAATATAACTAAATGAGCAAATTCCTAAAGATTGTACCACACCTAAAAATTAGCAACCCAAATTCCTTCAAAATGCGTCACAAAAGAAACACACCACGTGGCGCCCTGTGTAGTTATACCATATACAATCGTCAGAAATTCCTTAATATTAGTTAAAAACCAAGTGATAACACTTATGTCAAAATTAGAGAATATATATTGAATAAATATCTAAAAAACCCTACAAAAATCAACCAATTAAAACCAAAGATTTAGCTTACCAAAGTGGAGCCCAAATACACACATCCACACTCCTTTATGTATGGAAGCTCTCTAGATAATATTATGGTTCCATTGTGAGGGTCATGACAGCATGGGGAGCACTTCATACTTCAACATGCAGGTTGGTGTGCTTCAAGGGTCAGCAAACCGATCACATTTTGAGAGCCAAATTTCTTAAACTATCTAGGTATTAACACCATTAATTAACTTAATAACGATACCTGCATGCTCTATTCATTGACCTGGAGAAGGCCTACGTTTGTGTCCCTAGATAGGTAGTATTGAGCGATTTAAGAAGGAAAGGAGTGGATGAGAGCCATATTAGGATAGTGCAGGATATGTATGATGGTTCCATTTTTAGGGTGAGGTCAGCATGAAGAAACACTGCATGCTTCAACGTGCAATTTGGAGTGCATCAAGGGTCAGCACTCAGCTCATATGTGTTTACCCTAGTAAACAGGGAATAGGGGAAAGGGCCCAGTCATGTCTGGCATTTGCCGATGACATCGGGAGGCTAGAGGAGTCCAAAGAGGATGCACAAAAGGGCCTGCAAGACATCAAAATGGCAATGGAGAGAGGGGGCCTTAAGGAAACATGAAGAAGACTGAGTACTTAGCTTTCAATTTCAGTGGCCAGGGACAATGGGGTGAGATCCGTTGTGGGGGTGAGAAGATACCAGGGGTGCAGGAGTTCTGGTATTTAGTATCAGTTTTCCAGAGCAATGGGGAGATATATTTCGGATGTGACACATAGGATTAACCATGGGCAGAGTAAACTGCTACGTTGGCGCATCCCCGGGTGGCAGATAGAAGAACTCCTGCAGTGCATTGGGGAATGGCGATTTAGTCAGCCCCTGGATGTGCTGAGGGAAGGAGTGAAATAAAATAGCTCCCACGGACCAAATCCCCTGTGTGTCCGGGGTAGAATAGGCACATGACGTTCTGGAGATGTAGACTGGACAAAAAAACCACCATCGTGATTTCACATGACTGTCTTGTCTTCACCTGGATTGACAGTTGTGGTTTGACATGTTTGCGGTTGGTGTAGGCTCCTCACAGAGGTGACCATAAAAAATGCCTACCCACGTTGACCATGCATGGAGACCCATACCCCTGGGAAAAGTGGATCCTGGTGATTGAGGAGGCATATGCCCCGTGATGTCTCTGGGAAATTTCACACTTGTGACTTGGCTCACAGCCATCGAGAGCTTAGGTTGCAGCCTATAGTCTCCAATACTTCGCCTTGGCCACAGCTTCCAGGGAAAACAGGAGGCCAAGATGGAAACCAAGTCTTGGTCACCTGAAAGGTGGTCAAGCGGCGGGGGTGCATAGTTATAGGCCCCCCAGGGTTACTGTGAGTGGACCGGCAGTCAACCCCAATGCCTTTGGTCTGGTACTCAGGGATTATACCACCCTTATGGTATCCTGTCCGAGCACCCTTAGCAACCCGAATAGGCGTCCCCTTGTTGGGCTCTGTGGTGGGTGAGGCCTGCAGGCATCGAATTTCATAATTTAATCAAAATTACGGCGACTCTAAAACAGAGTCTGGGGGCCTCATCAAATAACCCCACCCCTTTGTCTTCTTCTTCTTCTACTTTTCTTTCTGGGACTTGTTCTTGTGTTGAGACTGAAGACAATGGCCTCGGTTCCACCCAACTGAGTGCGCCGACTGCCACTAAGCCTGTGGAGACGAGTCGTGCTCCAAACAAGAGGCCACGTTCCCCCAGTAAGCCGTCTGGACCCCAGAACGAATATGTGCCTCCT
Source organism: Trigoniulus corallinus (assembly GCA_013389805.1). Taxonomy (NCBI): domain Eukaryota; kingdom Metazoa; phylum Arthropoda; class Diplopoda; order Spirobolida; family Trigoniulidae; genus Trigoniulus; species Trigoniulus corallinus. The sequence continues at coordinate 29,858,650 of JAAFCE010009126.1, forward strand.
ACTGCATCAGCACCTGCCCTTAACAAGAGGCAACGACCTATAAGCCTTAAGGCACAGAGCTCCACCGCTGATGCGAAGCATGTCCCTGCATCTAAGGAGGCCTTAGGTGCAGTTAAATCCCCTTCCACCCTTTCTTCCTATCCTATCCGGTTTCTTTCCATATCTGGGGAGAATGGTGCAGCTTTGGGAAAGGCGTCGCCCTTCCTTATTGCCAAGGCCATTAAGGGCGTTGCTGGTGAAGTGAAGAAGCTTCACAATGGCACCTTGTTGGTGGAGGCATCTGCTCCTCACCAGATTGAGGCATTGCTTAAAATGCAGAAACTCGGTTATTTCCCCATTGTGGTCGAACGCCATCGCACCCTTAACACTAGTAGAGGTGTTGTGCGGTGCCCCGACCTATGTGGGGAGTCAGAGGAGAACATAGCCACCACACCCTGGTCCTTGAGCTCCTCCACTGTCTGCCGCACCTTGGTTTCGAGGGGGAGCTGCAAGTTGCATTGGACACACCAGTTCTCGTCTGATCACTGAAGTTAAGCAACGCAAGCCCAGTTAGTACTGACATGGGTGGTCACTCGGGAAAGCTAGGTACTGCTAATACCCAATAATCGTCACATTGGTGTAGTGTCTGTGCAGTCAATGCATTAGAACGATTCAATGGATGGGTCTCTAATGACCTTATAGTTGACGGGACCTTAAACACAAACAAACAAATTGGTTCGAAGGGATGGAGAATCCCACCCCTCTGACACCTTGGTGCTCACCTTTGGTAGGCCCAAGTTGCCAGAATACATCAGGGCCGGCTACCTCCGCTTGCCAGTACGACCTTTCATTCCGAGCCCCCTTTGCTGCTTCAAGTGTCAAAGGTATGGTCATAGCCAGAATTCCTGTACTGCCAGGGCCATGTGTGGCACCAGTGGGCAGGGAGACCATTCCCTGAGCCTTGCAAGACTGCACCTTATTGCACCTACTGTAAGAGAAACCACCCCGCCTCTTCTCAAGATTGCCCCACCTGGTTGCAGGAACGTGCCATCCAGGAATTGCGTGTCAAGAAGGGTATCAGTTTTCAAGATGCGTGGTGGCTGCTAGCCTTGCCAGGGACGCCAAGTCATGGCTTGTCCTATGCAGGTGCTGCAAAGATGGCTGCTCTGTCATCTGTCTGCACCCAGACGGACATACTTCCCCAATTCCCCCCACTCATCCGTTTTTTGCCCACTCAGGCCCGCAGGGTCCATGGGATACCAGTTTGTGCTAGCATTGGCTGCCAGACAGATCCCGACCCCATGCCAGAGGTTTCTTGTGGTTCCATCACTGCCTCCGGCCCAGCCTCCTTGGAGACCACAGATGCCTCTCATCAAACACAGGCATCTCCTTTGAGCAGCCCCCTTCCTGGCTCAGCCCAGCTGGCCCCCTCCATAGCAGTGGCGGTGGGTGAGAGAGGAGGGAAGAAACCAGGAACACCCCCTGCCCCTGCAGTGGGGCATGTGCCTTTGGTTCGTCCACCCAGGCTCTTTGGCCAACAGCAGAAAGCCCTGAGTGGCACCATGGCGATTCCTCCTTTGAGATGGAGGAGGAAGACCCAATTGTAGGCACAATCCCTTTTCTGCTGTGGGACGGAAAAAAAGGGAGGAATAGAGATAAACCTCCAATGGTAAATCTCCTTCAATGGAACTGTCGTGGTTTTTCCCACAAGAGGGGCGAGATCACAATGCTGATCTCATGGCACAACCCCATCTGCATCTCCCTCCAGGATATCCTCTGCCATAGTGATACCAAACTTTCGTTATGGGGCTAAAACATGTATGCAGACACCCGGCAGCAGGGAAGCCATCCTGTGAAAGGGGTGGCTATCCTTATCCAGAACGGATGCATGCACATCCCACTGACTTTGTAGAATGACTGCTCTCCTCGGTTGGCGCCAGGTCTGCAATGGGAGGTTCTGTCTGGCCCTTGTGGAAGTGACCACTTCAACATCAGGATTAGCAGTGGAAGTGGGGCATTGCCCCAACAACCACCACGGTGGTGTTTGCGTCTGGCAGACTGGGAGGAGTTTGCTCACTGAATCTATTTTTGCCCACTGCGTGATTTTGATGGGGTCCATGATCTAGTGAGCCACTTCACAGAGGTGGTGATCAGGGCGGCATTGTCATCTGTTCCCCAGAGCTCGTGTAATCCTCCATGAGCATGAGTGCCATGGTGGACGGAGGTCTGTCGAAGTGCGATTTGGGCCCACAGGGGCTCCCTTCGCCTCTTCCAATCTCACGCAACTGATGCCAATCGTGTCAGCTACCTCAGAGCCTGGGCATATGCACGATGGGTAATCAAGGAGGCCAAACGCTCCTCATGGAGTGAGTATTTCTCCTCGCTTGCCCACCACACGCCATCCAAGAATGTCTGGGAAAAGCTGAGAAAAATCGAGGGAAGGTGTCCATTATGTGGCTCTGGTCTCCTTGTGCAAGGAAGACATCTACTTCTGCCTTGTGAGGTGGCTGAGGATCTGGCAAGGACATTTGCAGCCATCTCCAGTTCCCAGCACTACACTGCAGCTTTCATCAAACAGAAAGAAGTTGCAGAACGCCTTCCAATTAACTTCTGTGGTGGTGTTGCTGAGGAGTATAACAACCCATTTAGCATGGGCCCGGGATACTGCCCCCGGCCCTGATAACATCCATTACCAATTGCTATGGCATCTACCTGAGAATGGTCTTTCCTACCTCCATGAGGTTTTTAATTATATAGTATTTGGCAGCAGCACGAAATCCCTCTAGGCTGGTGGGAGGCTACCCATATCTTTGACGAGCTGTCTTTGTAAATCCATGGAACGCATGGTTAACTGGCGCCTGGTGTGGTATCTGGAACGGCACAACTTTCTCACCAATGCCCAATGTGGCTTCCATGCTGGCAGGTCTCCTGTGGATCATTTGATCTCCCTGGAGACAGCAGTGTGTGAGGCCTTTCTCCACAGGCAGCACTTAGTGGCGGTCGTCTTTGATGTGGAGAAGGCATATGATACCACATGGCGCCATGGTATATTTGAGACCTTGCAGCAGTGGGGGCTCACCTACTCCTCTGCCTTTCTGCAGGAGAATGGTGTCCGACAGGGGAGCATCGTCAGTGTGACGCTCTTTGCTGTTGCAGTAAATGGTTTTCCCTCATCCATTCACTCCCCAGTACAGCCGTCCCTATTTGTGGATGGCTTTTCCATCCAGTACCAGGCTGCCACAATGCATGGCATTGAGCGTCAACTGTAACTGGCATTCAATAGTACCAATGAGTTTGCCAACTCATGCAGCTATAAGTTCAGGGAACTGGTTTTGGGGCAGATCGAATGGTGATGCTAACGCTCTACCGATCACTCGTTCGATCACGTCTCGACTATGGCTGTGTCGTTTTGGACTGGCTGCTCCATATGTTTGTGGCTGAAAGGTCAACCACAGCAACCTACACAGCCAGCCGTTTTTAGTTGCACTCTGCGACAGGCATTCAACGGCCGGCCAGGGGTTCCCCCTCCGTTTGGCATCCGGTGGATGGATGGTCTCACTGGGCTGGGTGTGACTCTACCTAGTGTGCAGCTTGGACTGCCTGCCTCTGTTCCACCCTGGATAATACCAGAGCCAAGTTTTAATTTGACACTCACAGCCCTCCCGAAAGCCAGTACTGATAGGTCGGTGTAGCAACAAGAGTTTAGACGCCTCTCTGACCTATCAGGGCCATGCTTTTGTTTACATGGATGGGTCGAAGGATGGTACCTCTGTGGGTTGTTCAGTCTTTACAAGTGGTCATATGATAGGGGCCACCTTCCAGGCGTCACCAGTGTCAACTGCAGAGCTCTATGCTCTGCACAGGGCACTGGAACTCATCCAACGTTTGAATCACCAACACTTTGTGGTTGCAACTGACTCCCTATCCTCCCTCCAGCTGTTGCACAACCTCTATAGCAGACATGCCATCATTCAGGGTGTGCATAGTTCACTGCTCACAATTCACAAGCAGGGCAAAACAGTGTTGTTTATGTGGGTCCCAGGGCATGTTGGCATCATGTGCAATGAGAGGGCAGATGCCCATGCCCGGCAGGTGGCCCACCTGCCAGATGTACCTGGCACCACTGTCCCCTCCTCTGACGCTCTCCTGATGGTGAGGCGGGCCATCCATGAACAATGGCGGTCCCAGTGTCTCTTCGAGACCACCAACAAACTCCACACACAGAAGGTCACTACAGTGGACTGGGTGTCCTCGTGCCGCCAATCACGGAGGGAGGAGGTTGTGCTTGCTCGGCTCGCTCACCCACTCCTATATACTACGGGGTGAGGATGAACCGTGGTGTGACTCCTGTTGGAAGCCTCTCACAGTGGCACACATATTTAGCCACTGTAAGAGATACCGTGAACTTAGATGTCGACTGGGAGTTAGTCCAGAGCTCTCCACATCACTTGGGGATAACCCCCAGGGGGTGGAGAGGTCGCTTGTCTTTGTGAAAGAGGCTGGCCTCTTTCACAACATTTAATCTTGACTCTTTTTCGTATTGATATCCTTACCTTTTATCCTTCTTTTTGGCTTTTGCCTTTTCCTTTTTATGTTGGTTTTGGCTTTTGCCCTTCTATGTTAGTGTCTGTTTAGGCCTTTGCTGTTTTTTACTGTATGTGTTTTGGCTTTTGCCTTTATTTGTGTCTGTTTAGGCCTTTGCCGTTTCTTACTGCATGTGTTTTGGCTTTTGCCTTTATTTATTCCCAGTTCTTTTGTGGCTTTTGCCTTTTACTATTTTTACCCTTAGTGGGCTTTTGCCCTTACTTATTATCATCATGGTGGCTTGGCCTTTTACACCCCCCCACCATGGTGATTGTCTTTCTGGGCCCTATTGACCTTTGTAGTCGATGGGCCCTAAAACGGAAACAACAACAACGACACAAAGAATTAAGGTAGGATGGCAGAAATGGAGACTTGTGTGACCGAGTGGGGTCTTGTGTGACCGACGGGTCCCAATTAAGCTGAAGGGCAAAGTGTATAGAACTGTCGTTAGGCCCGCTATGTTGTATGGATAACTGTGCTAGGAAGAACCATGAGAGGCAAATGCAAGTGGCAGAGATGCAAATGCTGCACTACATGAGTGGGGTGTCAAGAGCAGACAGAATTCGAAACACTTATGCACAACATTGCAGAAAAGATGAGGAAGAATCGGTTGAGATGGTATGGGCATGTTATGAGGAGGGGAGAGGAGGAGCTTATTAGGGCCATTATGGGACTGAGTGTGATTAGTGGCACCAGGGGTAGAGGAAGACCAAAACGGACATGGGAGCAGGTTGTGCAGAGGGGCATGGAGGCATGCAGGGTGGATGGGGACCTGGTGGGGGATAGGCAGAGTGGAGGATCAGAACCCACAGACCCGACCCTGCCTCAGGCGGGAGAAGAGTGAGATGGAGATGATGATGAATTAACTTAATAATGATCTTATTTATTGAAAAAAATTAATTTATTGGAAATCGCCTTTTAGAAAAATAGAAGGGAATGTTTTTGTCACCCACGTGCAATTGTAGATGCGACAAGCACTGACCACTTATGCCTGGTTTCATATACCCACACACTAATGCTGTTAGCAGTGAATCAGACGACACCACACAAGAAGTGGTGACGTCACAATGCTACTTCGGCCACCACAGAGTAGCTATGCATGACAACAGCATCAACGTTATTAGTGCTTATGTGTGGTGATACAGAACTAGGCATAACACATGGAGACTGCTGACTGAATGATACACTCCACTCGTGCATTCAACCCCTTCATCCACTGCTGCAACGCAACTGCAACTCGACTGTAAATAATCGAATTTTAGTTCCTGTTTAGTTGCAAGCTAGTCTGGCTTATGTAAATGATAATCAGGGCCAGCCCTAGAGTTTGCAGTGACCAAAGCAGAAAGCCACAGAGGGGTCAATGGCAGCAGGCGATAGAGGGGCCCATGTCAGCAGGCGATAGAAGAGCCAAAGGCAGCAAGGGATAGTAGGGCCCCAGTGCAAAGATTTTTGCACTTCAACAGCACAGGGCCTAAGGCTGGCCCTGATGATATAGACTTCTCCCACCAATGAAACTGCAATACAATGTAAGGGCAATTGGTTGGAAACGAGTTGCATGCAACTGAGCATGTCAGTTTCATTGCAACTGTCAAGCAATTTGCACAATGTTCTCTTCATCTGAACTACTTGGCATCATAAGTGCAACTGTTGCCAAAGATTTGCATCTGTGGACGAAAGTAACTTTGCAATTAAATTAGGTTGCATTGCATTTCAGTTGAGTTGCAGTTGCATTGTGGCAGTGGACGAAGGGCCTTAGTCAACTGTGCCTCCCCAGCATTCATACTGACAGTGCCATGTATTCCATCACCAAAACGACATGACTGGGAATGCCTGCACACCAACAGTCATTTGTGGAAGAGCCACATTCAAGGGGCCAAAGAGCCACATGTGGCTCATGAGCCATAGTTTGCTAACCCCTGCACTACAGTAATGGATGAGTTGCTGACAGGAATAGGGGAATGTACCCCTGAATGTCTGGTATTTGCTGATGATGTGGGAAGATTTGAGGAGCCGAAAAAGGATGCACAAAAGTGCCTACAAGATATTAAAACAGAAATGTAAAGAGGGGAGGCCTTACAGAGAACAGTGAATACCTAGTGGGCAGAGGCAAGGAAGTAAGATTCATTGTGGGGGTAAGGAGTGCCAGTGGTGCATGAGTGTCAGTATTTAGGATCCGTTTTCTGGAGTAATGGGGAGATAGATTTTGACGATATAGATTTTGCTTATAAAATCCTGCAGCCACAGGCAATTAACATATCCTCATTAATGCAGTTTTAAAGGCTTATTTTTAATTTGAGGTATAGGAACATACTATATCAAAAATTTTCATTTTTTAGAGCTTTCCGATGTGATAGTTAAAAATACCCACATCTATTGAACAAAATGTAACTTTGCATTAGTCTGAAAAATCGACTGCCAAAATTTCCAAACTGTTTTAGGAAATGAATGTCCCCTCCATCAATTCTAAGTTTTCCCTAACAATTATTTCCTATATGATGTAGATTTTGAAATAATGGCATTGGTTGTGCTATAACTTTCTGTATGACTTTAAACAGTTTCATTACCATTTTTAAGTATATGATATATATTTCTGGCTATTCTGGGCACTTCACCATAGTGTAAACATTAATTAGTTAAAAATTCCAAAAACTAGAGCCAATTCAGCAAAATCAATGACATATTCTTAATCAGCATCATTGACTTTGTATAAAATATCAATGGCAATAAATTCACTGTTTATCAGTGTAATTTGTGGAAGTGCTAGTTATCATATGTTGGTGTTGTGGGCAGCTGTTTCAGTGGTGTGAAGCACAATCTTCCCCACTTCAATTTTCATTTCAGGTAGTTGGTAAAGACTCAGTGGGCCTGTGCCTACATCTTTGTAGAACTTCCATCTTCATTTAGTGGAATCTTGATATTGTAGGAGAGTGTACTGAGCTGTTTTAGAAATATTGAAATGCCTCCAAAGAAATGAGTGTGAGGGTTGAAAGGAACTAAGAGTGGAGCTAGCTAAAATGCAGGCAAAGGTTGCTAGGTTGAAGGCAGCCATTTCAGGCTGAAGCCCTTCTGTACAGAGGCTGAAAATGGGTAATGGGGGATCTCCAATGTCGTTTCAAGCAGGGACACCCAACAATCAGGGAATTATATCCAAAGTAGTAGATGGTAGTGGAAAGGAAATAAATTGCTTGAGGGTAAAGGCAGATGCTCTGAAGGAGATAGGGGCAACAGTGTAACCAATTAGGCCACCAGCAACTCCCAAAAATGAAAGGAAACTTTGGTGAAGATCAATCTGAGGTTGTGAGATCTCCTGGTAACAAAATAGGGGGTTATACTGTGGATCAGGGTGAGCCCCATCTTAAGCAGATTGACAGGGATGTTAAATCAGTGGAGAATGAATTACCTGCTAAATCAGTGACCATAATTAGTGACATGGATTTAAGAGGGGTAGATAGTTGGGAACTACCAGAAGGGCTAGAGAGGGGCTGTGTTAGTGTCGCTTCTCTTTCTGATGCTAGACTAGTGGACTTGGAGGATAGGATTGCCAGCATCATGAAAGGTGAAATGGAAGAGTGCCTGGTTATATTACAAGTAGGGTCCAATGATATAATCAAAAATAAGCCTTTAGCAGCAGTTCTGGAGGGAGTTGGAGAAATAGCCAAGGAAGTCAGAAATATCAGACGAAAAGCTAAGGTATTGATCTGCCCATTCATTGAACGAAGAGACTGAGGCAGAATAGCTACAGCTAAGGCCAGAAGGGTAAATGTCAGGATGTTTCTTGAAGGGCAAAGGATTGGAGTGAAGTTACTTGAATATAGGGCATGCCTTATAGGAATATAGGACAAGTTTGCAAGGGATAGATTTCATTTCAATAATAAGGCGTCAAAAATTAAGGCGTTTATAGTTGATTTTTAGGGAAAAAGAAGTTCATGGTACTCCAGGTTAAGGTGCAACATACATAACAAGGGGCTACTAGATAGCAGTAGCATAGAGATGGGCAGGAAATTTGCTGGAACTGATCAATTGACCTTCTTGTAATTAATTGCAGAAGCACAGTCAATAAAGTGGTGGAATTTAATGCACTTGCTGCCACATGGGATGCTGATGTCATTATAGGCACTGAATCATGGTTAAGGGAAGATATAAGCTCTAATGAGATTTTTCCTGATAGGTACATTGTACATAGAAGAGGTAGGGAGGTAGGTAGAGGGGGAGGTGTATTTGTTGCTGTAGACAGATCATTGAGAAGTTGTAGGGAAACATGGTTTGAGGGTGTCTGTGAGATGCTGTGTTGCAGTGTTTCTGTCTCAGCCGGGGGAAGTTATGTGATTGACTTCTACCGTCCACCAGGAAATGATCCAAATCCTTTGTTGAGTTTGGTGCACTCATTGGAGGTTGTTGTTGTTGTTGTTGTTTGTGTTTTAGGGCCCATCAACAACAAAGGTCATTAGGGCCCAGAAAGACAATCACCATGGTGGGGTGTGTAAAAGGCCAGCCCACCATGATTATAATAAATAAGGGCAAAAGCCCACTAAGAGTAAAAATAGTAAAAGGCAAAAGCCCACTAAGAGTAAAAATAGTAAAAGGCAAAAGCCCACTAAGAGTAAAAATCGTAAAAGGCAAAAGCCACAAAAATAACCGGGAATAAGAAAAGGCAAAAGCCAACACAGATAAAGCTAAACAGGCTAAAGAGACGCAAATAAAGGCAAAAGCCAAAACAGATACAGTAAAAAATGGCAAAGGCCTAGACAAACACTAACATAGAAGAGCAAAAGCCAAAACCAACATAAAAAAGAAAAAGGCAAAAGCCAAAAAGAAGGATAAAAGGTAAGGATATCAATAAGAAAAGGAGTCAAGATTAAATGTTGTGAAAGAGGCCAGCCTCTTTCACAAAAATAGGCGAGTTCTCCACCCCGTGGGGGGTTATCCCCAAGTGATGTGGAGAGATCTGGACTGACTCCCAGTCGACATCTAAGGTCATGGTATCTCTCACAGTGGCTAAATATGTGTGCTACTGTGAGAGGCTCCCAACAGGAGTCACACCATGGTTCATCCTCACCCCATAGTATGAAGGAGTGGGTGAGGAACGTGTGACCGAATCGCAGCCGAGCAAGCACAACCTCCTCCCTCCGTGACTGGCAGCCCAGGCACTGGAGTGTCCTTCAGTGTGCGGAGTTTGTTGGTGGTCTCCAAGAACCACTGGGACCACCATTGCTCATGGACAGCCCCCCCACCATTGGGAAAGCGTCAGAGGAGGGGACCGTAGTGTCAGAAGCATCTGGTAGGTGGGCCACCTGCCGGGCATGGGCATCTGCCCTCTCATTGCCCATGATGCAAACATGCCCTGGGACCCACATAAACAACACTGTCTTGCCCTGCTTGCGAATTGTGAGCATGAACTATGCATACCCTGAACGATGGCATGTCTGCTATAGAGGGCGTGCAACAGCTGGAGGGAGGATAGTGAGTTTGTCGCAACCACAAAGTGTTGGTGATTCAAACGTTGCATGAGTTCCAGTGCCCTGTGCAGAGGGTGAGCTCTGCAGTTAAAACACTGGTGATGCCTGGAAGGCAGCCCCCTATGAGGTAACTGACCAACCCAATGACTGACCAACCCACAGAGGTGCCATCCTTTGACCCATCCGTGTAAACAAAAACATGGCCCTGATAGGTCAGAGAGAGGCGTCCAAACTCTTGTTGGTACACCAACCAAACAGTACTGGCTTTTGGGAGGGCTGTGAGTGTCAAATTAAAACTTGGCTCTGGTATTGTCCAGGGTGGCAGAGAGGCTGAAGTACAGGCTGAGAGTCACACCCAGGCCAGTGAGACCATCCATCCACCGCATGCCAAATGGAGGGAAAACCCCTGGCCGGTGATCGAATGGTCATCGCAGAGAGCATATAAAAACGACTGGGTGTGTAGGGTGCTGTGGCTGACCTTTCAGCCACAAAATATACGTAGCTGCTAAGCACTGCCGCCATACAGTCACTGGTGGCTCACCGGATTCAGCATAAAGGCTGAGCATGGGACTTGTGTGGAAAGCCCGAATGGACAACCGGATGCCAGCATGATGAACACTGTCCAGCATCCGGAGAGTAGATGGAGCAGCAAGGCCATAAACACTACAGCCATAGTCGAGTTGTGATCGAACGAGTGATCGGTATAATCGAAGCATCACCGTTCGATCTCCCCCAAAACTAACTCCCTGCATGCACCGCAGAATATTAAGGGAGTGAAGGCACTTAGCCTTCAGCTCCTTCAAATGTGGGACCCACGTCAGACGGCTGTCAAAAAGGAGACCAAGAAACCAGGCTTCCTCTACAACTGGGAGGAGGCGGCCATTCAGGGTAAGCTGAGGCTCAGGGTGAAGCCCTTGCTTACAACAGAATGTTGTTTTCTCATGACTGTTGTTTTCTCAGGGAAGAATTTATAGCCACGTGAGGTTGCGAACTCATTGGCCCCTAATGAGTGCCAGTTGCAGCTGACGCTCAATGCCATGCATTGTGGCATGGCATTGAGCGTCAGCTGGAAAAGTCGTCCACAAATAGGGACGGTTGTACTGGGGGGGTGAAGGGAGGAGGGAAAACCGTTCACCACAACAGCAAAGAGCGTCACACTGAGGATGCTGCCCTGTGGGACACCATTCTCCTGCAGAAAGGCAGATGAGTAGGTGTTACCCACACGCACTCGGAAGGTCCGGTTGGACAAAAAGCTTAGGAGGAAGAGGGGCAAATTACCCCTGAACCCCCACTGGTGCCAGGTCTCAAATATACCATGGCGCCATGTGGTATCATATGCCTTCTCCACATCAAAGAAGACAGCCACTAAGTGCTGCCTGTGGACAAAGGCCTCACACACTGCTGTCTCCAGGGAGAACAAATGATCCACGGGAGACCTGCCAGAACGTAAGCCACATTGGGCATTGGTGAGAAAGTTGTGGCGTTCGAGATACCACACCAGGCGCCAGTTAACCATGCGTTCCATGGTTTTACACAGACAGCTCGTTTTAGGAGGGGGATGATGATAGCCTCCCGCCAGCCTACAGGGATTTCGTGCTGCTGCCAAATATAATTAAAAATCTCAAGGATGTAGGAAAGACCATTCTCAGGTTGACGCCGTAGCAATTGGTAATGTATGGGCCAGGGGCAGTATCCCGGGCCCGTGCTAGAGCTGCCTGCAGCTTCCAAGAGGTAAATGGGTCATTATACCCCTCACCAACACCACCAGAGAAGTTAATTGGAAAGCGTTCTGCAGCTTCTTTCTGTGTGATGAAAGCGACAGTGTAGTGCTGGGAACTGGAGATGGCTGCAAATGTCCTTGCCAGCTCCTCAACCACCTCACAAGGCAGAAGTAGATGTCTCCCTTGCACAAGGAGACCAGATCCACAGGATTTTAAGTACCTTCCCTGGATTTTTCTCAGGTTTTCCCAGACATTCTTGGATGGCATGTGGTGGGTAAGCGAAGAGACATACTCACTCCATGAGGATCGTTTGGCCTCCTTGATTACCCGTCGTGCATATGCCCGGGCTCTGAGGTAGTTGACACGATTGGCATCAGTTGGATGAGACAGGAAGAGGCAAAGAGAGCCCCTGCGGGCCCAAATCCCACGTCCACCATGGCACCCGTGCTTTTGGAGGGTTACAGGAGCTCTGGAGAACAGATGCCAATGCCGTTCTGATCACCACCTCTGTGAATTACCCGTGTGTGCCCGGGGTAGAATAGGCACACTGCATACCTGCATGTCGTAAGAGGCGACTAAAAGGGGTGACTGTTTCTTGCCCCAGTTTGGACAACACCACTGTCGTGTTTGTCTATGACGTGGTCTGGACAGGACGATACCATCATTGTGGTTGGTTGTATCTTTCTTTTCTCCTTTATTGGATGAGTGTCTGACTTGTTCGCGGTCGACGTAGGCTCCTCACTGAGGTGACCGTAAACAAACGCCTACCCGTGTGTTTGCCGTGCGTGGAGACCCGTACCCTGGGAAAAGCGGATCCTGGTGATTGAGGAGGGTCTAGGGCTGTGGCCCTACACATCCAACACATCACTTTGGCCACAGCTTCTGGGGCAAACGGGAGGCCAAGGCAGTAGCCCGGTCTTGGTCAATCGGCCGGGGGCGCATAAGTTGTTATGCCTCCTAGGGTGACTGTAAGCGGACCGGCAGTCAACCCCGGTCAACCAACCAACGGTCCGGTACTCGGGGATTATGCCACCTCAACGGTATCCTGTCCGAGTACTCTCGACGACCCGAATGGGCGTCCCCTCGTTGGGCTCGGTGGTGGGTGAGACCTGCGGGCAGCGAAATCATAATTCACAACAATTATGGCAACTATAACCCAGAGGCTGGGGGCCTCTTCAAAAAACCCCACCCCTCCCCCTTCTTTAGTTTCAATGACTTGTGTTGAGCCGGAAGATGGCAGGCTCGGTCCCACTCAACTGAGTGGGCCAGCTGCCAGTGAGTTAATGGAGACGAGCACTGCTCCAACTAAAAGGCCGCGTTCCCCCAGTCACCCAACTGGATCAGGGAATGCCCCTGTGGTGTCAAATACATCAGCACCTGCCCTTAA
>JAAFCE010009126.1:29876776-29903489 GCA_013389805.1 Trigoniulus corallinus
GGCGGACAGCCACCACACCCTGGTCCCTAAGCTCCTCCGCTATTTGCTCCTCTGACTCCCCACGCAGATCGGGGCACCGCACCACACCTCTGCTGGTGTTTAAAGTGCGATGCGGTTCGACCACAACGGGGATGTCACCGAGTTTCTGCATTTTTAATAATGCTTCGGTCTGGTGATTGGCAGATGCCTCCACCAACAAGGTGCCATTGCGCAGTTTCTTGACCGAGGTCACATCACCAGCAATGCCCTTGATGGCTTTGGCGATAAGGAAGGGCAACGCCTTCCCCAAGGATGCACCATCCTCCCCGGATATGGAAAGAAACCGGGGAGGGTAGGAAGAAGGAATAGAAGTGCTTTTGACTGCACCTGAGGCTTCCTTATATGCAGGAACACGCTTTGCATCAGAGGTGGAGCCCTGAACCTTAAGGCTAAGAGGCCGTTGCCTCTTGTTAAGGGCAGGTGCTGATGTATTTGACACCACAGGGGCATTCCCTGATCCAGTTGGGTGACTGGGGGAACGCGGCCTTTTAGTTGGAGCAGTGCTCGTCTCCATTAACTCACTGGCAGCTGGCCCACTCAGTTGAGTGGGACCGAGCCTGCCATCTTCCGGCTCAACACAAGTCATTGAAACTAAAGAAGGGGGAGGGGTGGGGTTTTTTGAAGAGGCCCCCAGCCTCTGGGTTATAGTTGCCATAATTGTTGTGAATTATGATTTCGCTGCCCGCAGGTCTCACCCACCACCGAACCCAACGAGGGGACGCCCATTCGGGTCATCAAGAGTACTCGGACAGGATACCGTTAGGGTGGCATAATCCCCGAGTACCGGACCATTGGCATCGGGGTTGACTGCCGGTCCACTTACAGTCACCCTAGGAGGCATAACAACTTATGCGCCCCCGGCCGATTGACCAAGACCGGGCTACTGCCTTGGCCTCCCCTTTGCCCCGGAAGCTGTGGCCAAAGTGATGTGTTGGATGTGTAGGGCCACAGCCCTAGACCCTCCTCAATCACCATGATCCGCTTTTCCCAGGGTATGGGTCTCCACGCACGGCAAACACGCGGGTAGGCGTTTTTTATAGTCACCTCAGTGAGGAACCTACGTCGACCGCGAACAAGTCAGACACTAATCCAATAAAGGAGAAAAGAAAGATACAACCAACCACAATGATGGTATCGTCCTGTCCAGACCACGTCATAGACAAACACGACAGTGGTGTTGTCCAAACTGGGGCAAGAAAAAGTCACCCCTTTTAGTTGCCTCTTACGACATGCAGGTACGCAGTGTGCCTATTCTACCCCGGGCACACACGGGTAGAGGTGGGACAGCATGCAACCTGCTTCAGATTCAGGTCTTTCAGGTGCCCTAAACTCCTTCTTGGAGCAACTCTTGCTGGATTTGAGCAGGTTCTTACCATGCCGACTCATGAGAAGGGAGGAAGTATTTGCTAATGTGCCTAGATCTGTCAGGGATGTGGGGATGTGAAGTGCATTAAGGGTATTAGTGATCATGCTGGGTGACCATCTAGCTAAATTGTGGCGTTTTTGAAAGAACCAATTGTGATCTACTCATTTTTAGATCAGTTAGGTCTTTTTAATATTCAGTTAATGGATGTATACTTTACAGCTTAGGTGATTAGAGCATGCATGTTATATTGAATATTTTCTAGCTAACATGTATCGTTTTTGAAAGAACCAATTGTGATCTACTCATGTTTAGATCAGTTAGGTCTTTTTAATATTCAGTTAACGGATGTATACTTTACAGCTTAGGTGATTAGAGCATGCATGTTAGTATTGAATATTTTCTAGCTAATGTGTATCGTTTTTGAAAGAACCAATTGTGATCTACTCATGTTTAAATCAGTTAGGTCTTTGTAATCTTCAGTTAATGGATAAGACCTTACAGCATATGAGTTTAGAATATATCAATATATGCATTGAATATATGCATTGAATATTTTCTAGTTAGATTTAAGCATTTATTGAAAGAACCATTTGTTATCTATTAATTTTAGATCAGTCAGATGATGGATGTACACTTTATGTCAAATGTGTATGCTATCTCTCAATATTTTTAGTTAGTTTTTGACAGTCAACAATTTTGAAAAACCCTTCTTGAATGTTATGTTAGCAAATTTAAAAAAAATCTTAATCTCCAGCAATTGTAACCTGAGGTGATAATTAATCTGAAGTATTTAAAATTGTAAATGCTCTTCCATAGCATATGATTTTTTCATGAGAAATAAAAATTATTGTTTAGAAGGAAGATGTCTAAGAAGTTTTGTATAGCTTTCTATTCTGCCCATATTGGCAATTAACCTAAAGAGGGAAGTTAGTAAGGAAATTTATGGAAATATACCTAAAAATAACACATTAATCCGAATGCATGGGGCCCTGTGCTGTCATTCAGTTTGCACACCCATCAAGCCAGCCCCATCCAGGCTGGTTAGAAAAATACAGGTAACTTTGTGCTTTAAGAAGATACTTTTCTCACCCATGTGTGATTTGTGGATGCAACAAGTACTGACCACTTTTCACAATGAGACTGGGAATAGGAATAGGTATATGGTGCACTAATTTTATATTTCTTATTTTTTCGTTTGAAAATTTTTGTAAACCTTAAAAGTTTGCACCCCCTAAAATGTTGCGCCCGGGGCGGCCGCCCCTTTGGCCCCCCCATGCTATGCCCATGCTAGGGCTTGTCTGATGGACTATATACAGAGAGCTCTGGACAAGGGTAAGCAGGTTGATGTTGTATTCCTGTACTTTGAGCAGGCCTTTGTCAATGTACCTCATGACTAGCTTGTTTCAAACATGTCCAAGTGAGGGATTATTAGTAAGGTTACTCAGTGGGTAAAGGCCTACCTGGTTGGCAGGTAGAAGAGAGTCCTTTTGGATGGTAAGGTATCAGATTGGACACCTGCAACATCACGGGTACCCCAGAGAAGTATAATTTATGTTAATTATATAGGGCTTGACATACAATCCTTTCTTGAGCTATTTGCAGATGACACGTGCATTGCAAGGGTAGTGCATAGAATTGCAGCAGGACCTAAACAAGATATATGATTGGAGCAGAAAGTAGGAGTTGCCATTAAACCTGGAGAAAAGTAGCTTTCTTAGGATAAGCAGGTCTAAAAAGCAAGTTGACTTTACTTATTCCATAGGTGGTGTTAGGGTTAATAGGGTTGAGACCCATAAGCACCTTGGTGTTATATAAACGCTGAGGGCACCTGGAAGGAACACATAGGCAAATTGATTGGGAAGGCTGGGTGTGCTCTCCATTTGGTTAGAAGAGTGTTGGGAGACAGCACAGAGGATGTAAAAGTAGCAGCTTATTTTTCCCTGGTATGGCCAATAGTGGAATACACTTCACTATCAAAAGTCATGGGACAACCCTTATTTGTATGAGCTTTCAGACTTTCAAAGAGGTACAATTGTTGGGTTCCATCTCACAGGCAAAACTGTTAGGGAGATGTCAACCCTCCTAATCATCCCAAAATCGAACATTCACAATGTCATCCAGGCCTGGAAAGAGAAAGACACAGCAAGTGTTCCCCCAAAGACTGGAAGACCCAAGATCATGTTGGCTAGAGACCAAAAAATGCTCTTCGAAAAATGGTCACTGCAAACCGTCACACATTGCTTGATGAACTGACAAGATCATTCATAGAGTCGATGGGAACAACTGTGAGCACCCTGACTGTTTGCAGAGAACTGCATGCAATGGGTTTTATTATTATTATTTATTATGTTTTTATGGCAGAGGGGCAGCCCACAAGCCTCACATCAGCACCAGCAATGCAGCAAGGGGATTGCAATGGTGCAAAGAGCAACGACATTGGACTCTGGATCAATGGCAAATGGTTGAATGGAGTGATAAGTCCCACTACACCATCTGGCAATGAGATTGATGGATTTGGGTATGGGGAACGCCTGGCAAAGGTTACCTGCCAAGCAAGCTGTGTTGTACCCATGGTGAAGTTTGGCAGAGGATCAGTGATGGTGTTGGGTGCTTCTCATGGTATGGGTTGGGTGCAATCGTTTCTGTGGATGGACATCTAAATGCAGAGCATTACCTGGCTATTATAGGCAATGCAGCACTTCCATCTCTCTGGCACCACTTTGGCAATGACCCTTTTCTGTTTCAGCATGATAATGCACCTTGCCACGATAGTGCACCTTGCCATAAAGCACAGGCTGTAGGCACATGTTTGATGAAATGGGGCTTCGAGAACTTGACTGGCCTGCACAGAGTCCCAATCTGAACCCCATCAAACATCTGTGGGACGTGTTGGAACGTCGATTGCACACTTGTGCAGAATGCCCATCATCTGTGACCAAACTTTCCAAGGCACTCATGGCAGAATGGCATAAATTATCTGTCACAACATATCAACACTTTGTGGACAGTATGCCCCTGAGAGTAGATGCTGTGATAGCAGCAAAAGGTGGACCAACAAGATACTAAAATATGTATATTTGTGAGTGTTTCTATTAAAGTGGTGGTGTCCCATGACTTTTGTTAGGGTAGTGTACTGTAGTCCAATTTGGTTTCCCTTTAGGCAGGGGTTATCTTGGGAAATTGAAATGATACAAAGGAGGACTGGAAGAATTGTGCTGCATCACTTCTCTCATAGGTTGACTGTCTCAGATATGATCACAGAATTAGGGTGGGACTCACTACATCAGAGATGGTATCTGACAGCATTAAGCTTTTTCACAGACTGCTGAAATTAGGGTATCAGGGTACTGCAGGGGGCAGCTTATCCCTGGCAGACTATAGGGGGAGAAAGGATCATCTTTTCAAACTGAAGAAGGTTGCGGCATGAACAGACTCGTATTACTGGTCGTTTCTCCAAGTCATTTGGCAATGGAATTCTCTCAGTGAGGATAAGGCAAGAGAGTTTCTGCAGGAAGGTGCCTCTATACCAGGTATGCAACATTTCTCAGAATAGATGCTATGCTTGAGGTTCCATGGGTTATAAATTAGGAATGAGTCATATTCTCCACTGCCAATTTTGGCCTATCAGGGCTGCTTCCAGTGTATTCAATTAGAATTAGAATATATATCCACTAAGTTCATGGGAGGAAGAACTTAGTGGAAGAACTTAGAATATATGGGAGGAAGAACTTAGTGGACTTATCAAAGAGATGCTAGTGCAGAAGTGCCTCGGTGGCATAGTGGTTAGCACACTCAGAAATTGCATCAATAGATCTAAGGTGTGTTAAGAAATTATAAATGCATGTGTGATATTAGTGTTTTGAAACATTTATTGCAAACAAAATATGGTTTATGAACAGAAACTACATGTTGAATGTCTGAATGGTAAATAAACAAGATATCCCACATATTTAAAAAAAATGGAGAAATAAGGAAAAATGCAAAATTCTGCTGTTAAGAAAGTATAAATACACCCATCAAAATGTAGCCCAACACATAGAATTAATGTGGCTAATAGTTAATAAAGCCACCCTTTTCACTAATTAACTTAAATACTCACTCAGACATGCCTTCAACCAATTTCTTAAACTGTGTGTCTTTCAGTTTGTCCCATGCATGATATATGGCTACTTTTAAGTCATTAACATGTGAAAATTGCCTGTTGTTGGCATAAACACAGTGCACTAACATTGCTCACACATTTTTCATTGTATTTAGGTCTGGACTTCTGGATGGCCAATCAAGAACAGTTATCTGTTGTTCCCTATACCACTGTTTTGTTGGTTGGGATGTATGGCAAGGAGCATCACCACCACCAAGTTGCCTACTAAAATGTTCTTTAGGTTCATTTCTTAAATCATGCCAATATCCCTTATTCCCATCTGGCCCATCTAAATTTAATTTTTTTCTCATCAGAAAAAAGTACACAGCTCCATTTATCCTTCCAATCCATGTGTGTTTTAACCCATTCTAACCTGACTTCTTTATGCTTTGCAGTCAGCTTTGGTTTCCCTTGAAGTTTAATGTATGCAGTATTGTTTTTCCTGACAAGTTGCATTGGACACACCAGTTCCCATGAGGTCACTGAAGTTAAGTATCACAAGCCCACCTCAATACCAACTTGGGTGGTTGGTAAAGAATGATGGGTGCTGCAAATTAACTCTCTCCTTTGTCCTTTCACCTACCTCCTCATCTCCCATGGACAGCCTCCTAAGGTGTCATCCTGTTATGGCTTCCTGGCTTACTCCCCAACCCACAAACTAATCCAGCAAAATCCAGCTTTTTAATATATAATTGATACAGTAACATGTGACACTTCAGTACCTACAGTATCTCACTTGCAATCGCCCTTGTTCACTTTCCTTTTTGGCAGGCCAGATCAAAAACTTTCCTCTTGCCCCTTTCTGTCAGTTTTGGCTTTCATCCACTCCTTTTTTTGTCCCATATTGGTCACCTTTATTGAAGATATTCCGAATAGCACCAACAGATCATCCCACTTTTGCTGCAATATATCTAAATGATTTCCCTTGGCCTTTCAGAAAGTAAACCTTTCTCACTAGTACTGGGGTGGCTAAAAAACTAAAACGTGACATTCGCCTTTGAGGTGTACTCTTAACTGCAGTGACATAACTTAAACATTTTGCACCCCAAACCCAGTTGTGCCCGTGGCGGCCGCCTTCTTCGCCACGCCCTCGTTATGGCCCTGCTTAACTGATTTGTAGACGTTTTAGCATTCTGTAGTTAGCAATACTGCTTCCATAAGGGGTGTACAGTACTTATACTGTCTTAACAGCACAATTTTGCATTTTCCCTTTGCCACAAATGCATGATATGTTGTTTGTTATCCATTCAGATATTCAAAATAGTTTATGTTCATAAAACAAATGATTCTAGCAATAAATGTTTCAAACCCCTAATTGAACATGTGCATTTATACTTTCTTAACACATTGTTTGTTTGTTGTTGTTTTAGGGCCCATCAACTACAAAGGTCATTAGGACCCAGAAAGACAAATCACCATGGTGGGGGTATAAATGGCCATCCCACCATGATGGCAATAAATAGGTCGAAAGGCCACTAAAAGTAATAAACAATCAAAGGCAATAGCCAAATAAATATGGAAAAATAATTACAAGCAAAAGCCAAAAACAGAAATAAAAATAAAAGCAGCAAAAGTGAAACCAGACATAACAATTAAAGTGGAAGAAGCCAAAACAGAAATAACAATAATAGTAGCAAAAGGCAAAAGGCAAAATAGACAATAAGAAACGTGGAATAAATGCAAAAACTGTCTTAAAAACCGTGTATAAATCAAATTATGTCTAAATTTGTATAAAAAAAAATTTGAAAGAGGCCAGCCTCTTTCACAAATACCAGCGGGCTCTGCACTGCCTGGGGATTATCCCCAAGTGATGCAGAGAGCTCTGGACTGACTCCCAGTCGCAATCTAAGCTCACGGTATCTCTCACAGTGACTAAAGATGTGTGCCAATCTGAGAGGCTCCCAACAGAAGTCACACCGTGGTGTATCCTCAGGGTGAGGAACGTGTGACTGATCCGAAGCCGAGTAAGCATGACCTCCTCCCTCCGTGACTGGTGTCACGAGGACACCTAGTGATCTGGAGTGTCCTTCACTGTGTGGAGTTTGTTGGTGGTCTCTGCAAACCACTGGGACTGCCATTGGCCATGGACGGCCCACCACACCATCGGGAGACCATCGGAGGAGGGGACATCAGTGTTGGGTTCATCTGGCAAGTGGGCCACCTGACGGGCATCGGCATCCGCCCTCTCATTGCCAATGATGCCAACATGCCCTGGGACCCACATAAAAAACACTGTCTTGCCCTGCTTACGAATCACTTTAGTAATTGGATGAGTTCCAGTGCCCTGTGCAGAGCAGTCAGCTCTGCAGTTAAGACACTGACGACGACTGGAAGGCGGCCCCCCATGAGATGACCAGCTGTAAAGACAGACCAACCCACTGAGGAGCCATTCTTCGACCCATCCATGTAAAAAAAAAACATGGCCCCAATAGGTCAGAGAGAGGCGTCCAAAGTCTTGCTGGTACACTGACCTATCGGTACTGGTTTTGGGGAAGGCTGCTAGCACAAAATCAAATCTGGGCTCTGGCACTGTCCAGGGCTGCACAGAGGCCGGCAGCACAGGCTGCCCCAGGCTGCACAGGAGTCACACCCAGGCCAGTTAGACCGTCCATCCATCTCACAGCAAATGGAGGGGGAATGGCCATGTCTGAGTGAGACTAAAGAAGGCTGGGTGTGTAGGGTGGTGTGGCTGAAATTTTAGCCACAAAATGTATGCAGCTGCGAAGTACTGCCACCACACAGTCAGGGGTGGTTCACCAGTCTCAAGATAAAGGCTGAGTACTGGACTTGTGCAGAACGCCCCAATGGACAACCAGATGCCAGTGTGATGAACACTGTCCAGCATCTGGAGAGTAGATGGAGCGGCCAGGCCCTATACGCCGGAGCCATAATCGAAACGGGATCAAACAAGTGACCTATAAAGCCGAAGCATCACCGTTCGATCTGCCCCAAAACCAGTTCGCTGCAGACACCACAGCATGTTATGGGAGCGAAGGCACTTAGCCTTCAGCTCCTTCAAGTGGGGGACCCATGTCAGACGGCTGACGAAATGGAGACCAAGAAACCAGGCCGCCTCTACGACTGGCAGGAGGCAGCCATCCAGGGTAAGCTGAGGCTCAGGGTGAAGCCCTCACGACAGAAGTGCATGACAGTTGTTTTGTCAGGGGAGAACTTATGGCCACGAGAGGTGGCAAACTCGTTGGCACTGTTGAGTGCCAGTTGCAGCTGACGCTCAATGCTGTGCATCATGGCAGCCCAGTACCTGATAGAAAAGTTGTCCACAAATAAGGACGACTGTACCAGGGTGTGAATGGAGGATGGTAAGCCATTCACCACAACAGCAAAGACCCACTCCAGACGCTCCCCTGTGGCACACCATTCTCCTGCAGGAAGGCTGAGGAGTAGGTGTTACCCACACACACTCTGAAGGTCCGGTGGGACAAAAAGCTCTGGCAGAAGAGAGGCAGATTACCCCTGCGCCCCCAATGGTACAAGGTCTCCAGTATGCCATGGCGCCATGTGGTATCATATGCCTTCTCCACATCAAAGAAGACAGCCACCAGGTGCTGTCTGTGGAGAAAGGCCTCACGTTCTGCAGTCTAAAGTGAGATAAGATGATCCAATGGAGACCTGCCAGCACGGAAGCTACATTAAGCATCGACAAGAAGGTGGTGCCATTCCAGATACCACACCAGGCGCCATTTAACCATGTGTTCCATAGTTTTGCAAAGACAGCTCGTCAATGAAATGGGTCTGTAATTTGTTGGAAGGCTAGTATCCTTCCCAGGTTTTTGAAGTGGAATTATAGTAGCCTCTCGCCAACCTGCAGGGACTTCATGCTGCTGCCGAATATAGTTCAATATCTCAAGGAGGTACCTAACGCCTTCCTCTCGTAGGTGTCGTAGCATTTCATAGTGGATGCTATCTGGGCCAGAGGCAGTGTCCCTGGCTCTTGTTAGAGCTGCCCGCAGCTCCCAAGGGATAAATGGGTTGTTATACCCCTCAGCGACACCCCCAGAAAAATTAAGTGGGTGGCGTTCTGCAGCTTGTTTAGACTGCATAAAAGCTGCCATGTAGTGCTGGAAACTGGAGACTGCTGCAAACGTCCTTGCCAGTTCCTCAGCCACCTCACACAGCAGAAGGACATGTCTCCCTTGTACAAGGAGACCAGAACCACATGATGGTAAATATCTGCCTTACATCTTCCTTAGCTTTTCACAGACTTTCTTCAAGGGCGTGTGACGGGTAAGTGAGGAGGCGTACCGAATCCATGAGGAGCGTTTGGCCTCCTTGATCCCCCATCGTGCATATGCCCGGGCTCAGAGATAGTCAATACGATTGGCTTCGGTAGGACGGGATTGGAAGCTGCTAAGGGCTTGTCGGCGAGCCCCGAATCACACTCTGCCAATCCTCCGTCCACAATGGCACCCGTGCTCATGGTGGGTTAGACGAGCTCTGCAGGATGGATGCCAATGTCGCACCAACCAACTCTGTGAATTGACTCACTAGGTCATTGACCCCATCAAAATCACACAGTGGGTGAAAGTAGACACGGCAGGCGAACTCCTCCCAGTCCACCCAGTGTTGGGGTAATGCCCCATTTCCACTGCTAATCTTGATGGGGAAGTGATCACTTACACAAGGGTCTGACGAGACCTCCCACTTCAAACCTGTTGCCAACCTAGGAGAGCGGATAGAGAGGTCTATACATGAGAAACCACTAGTGGCAGTCATCATATGCGTGGTGGCACCTGTGTTAAGAACAATGAGGTCATTGTGTGACACCCATTGTTCCACAAGTCGCCCTCACGGGTTGTGACTGTCCGAGCCCCATTAAGGATTATGGGCATTATAATCACCCATAGCAGGAAGGGCTTTGGAAGCTGGGCACTGAGGGAATCCCAGGAGGCATATAGAGGGGACATAGAGTGCTGGGCACATCCAGTAGCAATTAGACTGCCACTGCTTGCAGAGGGGTCTGCAAAGCCACTGGCACATGCATGCACATATCGTGGATAAGGATAGCACCCCTTCCACAGGGTGGCTTCTTTGCTGCCGGGTGTCTGCAAATGTAGTGTACCCCTGTATTGAAATGGGGGTATCACCACGACACAGGATCTGCTGGAGGGAGATGCAGATAGGGTTCTGCCTGAAGATCAGCAGTGTGATCTCGTCCCTCTTGTGGTAAAAACCTCGACAGTTCCATTGCAGGAAATTTACCATCACGTGGGATTCACTGGCTTATTTCTATTCCTCCCTTTTCTCCTTCCCACTGCAGAAAAGGGAGGGATACCTTCAATGCGGTCGTCCTCCTCCATCTCAAAGGAGGAATCCCCATCGTGCCCCAATTTGGAGATGAAACCATGCTGTGCTCTCTGCCATTGGCCAGAGAGCTTGGGTGGACGAACCAAGGACAGGCGCCTCATGGCAGTAGTGGGTTGTGCCCCTAGTTTCTTTCCACCTGTCTCACCCAACACCCCTTCCGTGGAGGAGGCTGGCTGGGCTCAGACAGAGAGGAAGGCCTTCAAAAAAGATGCCTCTCTTTGATGAGAGGCATCTGGGGCCTCCAAAGAACCTGGCACCGCCATTATTGGGGGTCCATGCAAGGGCCAGCGGCGGTGGTGGATCCGGAAGAAGCCGTGGAAATGGGGATCGGGGTCCGTCTGGCAGCCAATGCTTGCACAAACCGGCATCCCGATGTACCTCACGGACCCAAGAGGGCGTCAAACGGATGAGAGGGGGGAGCTGATGCAGCGTGTCCGTCTGGGTACAGACAGAGGACACAGCAGCTGTCTTTGCCACACCTGCATAGGACACTCCACGACTGGAGGTCCCTGGCAATGCTAGCAGCAGCCATGCATCCTGAATGCTGATACCCTTCTGGGACACGTACCTCCTGGATCGCACGTTCCTGCAGCCAAGTAGGGCAATCCTGGGAAGAGGCTGGGTGGTTGCCATTACAGTTAATACAAAAAGGTGCAGTCTTACAGGATTCTGGGGAGTGGTCTCCCTGCCCACAATTTCCACACATGGCCTAGGCAGAACAAGAATTCTGACCAAGACCATAGCACTGACATTTGAAGCACCAAAGTAGGCTCGGTATGAAGGCACATACAGGTAAGCGGAGGTAGCCAGCCAAGATGTACTCCGGCACCTTGGGCCTACAAAGGTCAGCACCAAGGTGACAGATGGGCGGGATTCACCATCCCGTCGAACTGAGGTGCGGTGGACAGCCACCACACCCAGGTCCCTACACTCCTCCAATATTTGCTCTTCTGATTCCCTGCATAGGTCAGGGCACTGCACCACACCTTTACTGGTGTTTAAGGTGCGATGGGGTTCGACCACAACAGGGATGTCACCGAGCTTCTGCAGTTTCAGTAATGCTTCTATCTGGTGAGGGGCAAATGCCTCCACCAACAAGGTGCCATTGCGCAGTTTCTTGACCGAAGTCACATCACCGGCAATGCCCTTGATGGCTTTAGCGATAAGGAAGGGCGACGCCTTCCCCAAGGCTACACCATCCTCCCCGGATATGGAAAGAAACCGGGGAGGGTAGGAAGAAGGTGTGGATGATAGTTTGACTGCACCTAAAAGCTTAGATGCAGGAACATGCTTTGCATTGGCAGTGGATCCCTGCACCTTAAGGCTAAGAGGGCGTTGCCTCTTTTTAAGGGCAGTTGCCAATGCATTAGATGCCACAGGTGCGTTCCCTGATCCAGTTGGGTGGCTGGGGGAATGCGGCCTCTTCGTTAGAGCAGTGTTTGTCTCCATTAACTCAATGGCAGCTGGCCCACTCTGTTGGGTGGGACTGAGCCCGCCATCTTCCAGCTCAACACAAGTCACTAAAGAAGAAGGGGGAGGGGTGAGGTTATTTGATGAGGCCCCAAGCCTCTAGTTGTTTGTTGCCATAATTTTAAATTATTATGTATTTGCTGCCCACAGGTCTTGCCCACCATGGAGCCCTACACGGGGACGCCCATTTGGGTCGTCGAGACTACTCGGACAGGATACTGTTAGGGTGGCATAATCCCCGAGTACCGGACCACTGGCATCGGGGTTGACTGCCGGTCCACTTACAGCAATCCTAGGGGGCATAAGAACTTATGCGCCCCTGGCCAATTGACGAAGACCGGGTATCCGCCTTGGCGGCCCGTTTTCCCAGGAAGCTGTGGGGGAGCGGCGAGTTGCGTTGGACACACCAGTTCTCGTCTGATAACTGAAGTTAAGCAACGCAAGCCCAGTTAGTACTGACATGGGTGGTCGCTCGGGAAAGCTGGGTACTGCTAATACCCAATAATCGTCGCATTAGTGTAGTGTCTGTGCAGTATATGCATTAGAACTATACAGTGGACGGGTCTCTAATGACTTTGTAGTTGACGGGACCTTAAACTCCAACAAACAAACAACAAACAAGGAAGCTGTGGCCAAAGTGATGTTTTGGAGACTTAGGTCGCAACCTGAGTCCTCGATGTCTGTCAGCCACCTCACCAGTGTGGAGTGGCCGAGAGACATCGCAAGGCATACGCCTCCTCAATCACCAGGATCCACTTTTCCCAGGGGTGCGTGTCTCCACGCACGACCAAGAACAAGTCGGACCGAATATATGAACAACCACGATGTTAGTATCGTCCTGTCCAGAACACGTCATAGACAAAGACGACAGTGGGGCTATCCGATCTGGGGCAAGAAAAAGCCACCCCTTTTAGTCGCCACTTATGACATGCAGGTATGCAGTGTGCCTATTCTACCTCAGGCGCACACGGGTTTTTCTTAACACATCTTATGTTCGATACTGCAGTGCTCCTCAACCGGTGTGCCTTGAGCCGATGCAGATGTGACACAGTCAAATAAGATAATTTTATAACTAAATAATATTTTAATAGATTCGATAGATCAAACACAATAACGAAATATTCTTGAAATATTCGCGGTTTAGCCTTCTAAAACTTATTGTAAAATTTAATTATGTTAATATCTATATTTCAGTGGCATAGCTGGAGATCTAGTTGCTCTGGGTGGTGAAAAATTTGAAGCCCTAAAGCTGAAAAGTAAATTGGAAGTCATGTTGTCCAGGGTGGTGAAAAATTTGATGCTCCAAAACTGAATTTTTTTTCACCTCCTCAAGGAACATAAAAGGGAAACTACCATAGTTTGGTCGCCCCTAAATAGCTGGCGCTCGGAGTGGGACGCGACCCTACCCTAGCTATGCCGTTGCTATATATTTTAGCTCTTGATGTGCCATGGAATTCTGGGAAGAACTTTGGTGTGCCATAGGTGTGAAAAGGTTGCGGAGCACTAAGATACTGGACCGAGGTGGGTTGGCTTCTTTTGGGCGAGAGAGAGGTCCTGAGTGCACCATCTTTCAGATTAGATGTAAAACCGAGGTCACGTGTGGTGTACGATGTCATTTGCACATAAAAGAACCCTCTCTACTACGCAACGAACGGGTAGATAAGGCAAAATTTCTAGGTGTAGGAGCTCGCCCCCTGGCGCCGGTGGAATTCCCACCCCCAAAACGAACAGTAGGCCGTCGCGTCGATAAATAAGCATATTGGGGGTGCAGCTTTGGCCGGCATCCGGCTGAGCAAAAACAATGACCAATATATATCGCCCTTGTGTGCATTCAGTGGGGCAAGATGGGTACCCGACCCTGCCATAGGCGGGAAAAGGGTTAGCAGTTCCAATTTGTTGTTTTTTGGTCCCGTCAACTATAAGGTCATTAGAGACCCGTCCACTGCATAGTTCTAATGCATAGACTGCACAGACACTACACTAATGCGACGATTATTGGGTATTAGCAGTACCCAGCTTTCCCGAGCGACCACCCATGTCAGTACTAAGTGGGCTTGCGTTGCTTAATTGTAGTGATCAGACGAGAACTGGTGTGTCCAACGCAACTCGCCGCTCCCCAGCAGTTCCAAAGGAAACGCCACCAGGCCTTTATTTGTGAGGAAATATTGACACACTTTCTTGTAAATTATTTCTGCTCTCTGAGTATGGTGTCTGATCTCTGAAGTTAAGCAGTGCAACCCCAGCTAGTATCAACATGGGTGGCCGCGTGGGAAAACTTGGGACTGCTAATGCCCAAGTGTAATGTAGTGTCTGTGCAGTCTCTGTATAAGAACTATGCCCTGGACGGGGGTCTAATGACCTTTGCAGTTGAAGGGCCCTAATGACCTTTGCAGTTGGAGGGTCCTAAAACACCAACAAACAAACAATCTGAGCATGGTGACTGGTAGTAGGGATAGTAGCGGTGTATTTGCGTTAGGGAATATTATATTAGTAATTTCGTGCGAATAAAAATGACCATACATTAGTCAATGCCTATGGGCTTCTATTTCGGGACAACGTCAAAAACCTCACAAGCCCAGGTACCACGGTGAGAACAGAATGACAACTCGCGAATTAAATCTATCGTCGGTGGGGTTCAGGCAGTATTTATGGTAATGATCAGTGGCGTAACATCAGTTAGGCAAGAGGCATTCGAAGCGTCACCCCTTCCCCTGTTGCTTGTCCTGAGCACAGTGGCGTCACTAGGGGAGTGCAGGGGGTGCGGGCCGCATCGGGTGAGAATACTCACAACCATGAGAAATGGGGTGACACCAAAGCAGAAGAAGCCGCTGTTTTCGGGAGAGGGCGTGACACCATGGTGTTGTCATCATGGTGTCACCGCACCGGGTGACGCCAACCCTAGCGACGCCACTTCCTGAGCAGACATGGTACACGTATGTAGGCACTTTTTATTTGCCGTAAAGTCGTCGTACAGACATTGTGTAGTGGCGGCTGATTTCCAGAAGGCGGGCAAGGCGCCCCCAAGTTGGCGCTTTGTCCGGCGCCGGGGCAATTTGATCCCATTGCCCCTACTGGTTACGCCACTGGTGATGATCATAATCTTCCTTTGTAGATTAACATAATAATTCCTGTGATTTAATTACCGTATTGTCTATTCCTGGTGTTTCATGAGGTATTCTTGATCCAACTAAACCGGTGCTGTCTTTTCGCACAACAGCTTGGTCCACGTAAAGAATTAATCTGATAATCACTTGAATTGTCATGGCAACGAACAAGTGACGATGGATGCGGGTTCTCCTATTCTTTAGGCCCCTGCATAATGAAAAATATATCACAAGTAATTATCATTATTCAACATCGGTTGCTTGTTTTCAATGAGTTCGTGACTTAACGGCCAAAATTGCCTCTCAAAAACGAATACGTGATCTTTAGGCAAATTAAAAATCATTATCTATAATAGAGAAATAAACGTCATCAACTAGTCTTTTCACTGTCTTTCGTAAATTTCTTAATATTCCATATAATTTACAACGAAAAAGTCTCATAAGCAGATACAGTACTGTATAATGACTTGTACATCTTCGTGCATTCATGATAGAATGTTCAAATCTAATTGCAATAAGCGGGAAAAGTTAGGGATGTTCTTTGTTGGTCATTTTGTGACTAACTACCTCTGGGCGAACTGGAGACAAAGGTGTAAGGGCCCAAGTGCTTAGAATCACTGTTCCAGAGCAATAGGTAGATAGATTCGAATGTGGCCCATAGAATGAATGAGGGATGGTTGAAGTGGAGTACAGCTTGATAGGAGAGTCCTAATAAAATTAAGAGGTTTTTCTTGCAGAGCAGTGGTGAGGCCTGCTGTGCTTTATGGAGCAGTGTGTTGAGCAGAATGCAAGTAGCCGAGATGCGAATGCTGTGGTAAATGAGTAGGGTATCGAAAGCTTATAAAATTAGGAACGAGTACATTAGAAGTAGCTTGAGGTGGGGGACATCGCAGAAAACATGAGGGAGAGTAGATTGAGGTGGTACAGACGTGTAATGAGAATAGGGGAGGGGGAGCTCGTTAGGTCCATTATGGGATTGCAGGTGTTTGGGAAGACCCAGGACAGGGGTAGACCAAAACAGACGTGGAAGCAGGTTTGCAGGGTCCCTGTCCCTCACTCTTTCCTTCCTAAACAAAAGTCGTTGCAGGTTAGGAGAGAGGTTACTGCTTCTCCCCTCTCGCTCTCCTTCTGTGACAAGGAGCTGACCCACTGATGGTATCACAATGTTATCAACTGATACCATCACAATGTTATCATGGTCTAGCATCCGGTTACTCACTGGTTGGGTGACCCATAGCAATAATGTAGGGGAGACTGTTGTACCTAGACCATGGTGTACCTAGAATCACTTTGAATATCTGGCACAAGTCGCCATTTAGGTAGCTGTTATGGATATATGTCATTCTTAGGGACATACTGGACATACTTAGGGACATACCGGACATACTTGTGAGTTTTGGCATGCTTGCGAACCAACCACGTGTGCTATGTTAAAAAGAAATTTTTGGACCCAAAAACTAAAACATTTTTGCTTCCATTTGAGTGTGATTTTTCGTTAAGCTAATCTACACAGATTACATTCAATGTTACTATTGATTGAGTAGAATGAGCATAAACTCTAACAATTATCTTAAATAATCGTGTGTAAGTGGACATTGTCATTGAAAAGTGCATACCCTTGTACCTAGGGCCACAATTGCATCTTGTACCTTTTGTTCGTTCGTTCGTGTTTTAGGGCCCATCAACTTCAATGGTCATTAGGGCCCAGAAAGACAATCACCATGGTGGGGGGTGTAAGTGGCCATCCCACCATGGTGAAAATAAATCAGGGCAAAAGCCCAATAAAATTCGCAAAACAAAAGGCAACAGCCAAATACATAACAGACAAAAAGTAAAGGCAAAGGCCAACAACAAACACAAAAAAGTAGGCAAAAGCCTAAAGAGACAAAAATACAAAGAAGGCAAAAGCCAAAAAAAGGACAAAGATAAAACAGGCAAAAGCCAAACAAACAGAGAGATAAAAAGCAAAAGCCAAAACACATACAAACATAAAGAGGCAAAAGCCAAAACACACAAAAGGAAAACGCAAAAGCATTTCTATGAGATTTTGTGAAAGAGGCCAGCCTCTTTCACAAATATGAAAGAGCTCTCAACTCCCTGGGGGTTATCCCCAAGGGAGTTAGAGAGCTCTGGACTGACCTCCACTCGGTATTTAAGTTCACGGTATCTCTTACAGTAACTGAAGATGTGTGCCACTGTGAGAGGCTCCCAACAGCAGTAACACCATGGTTCATCCTCACCCCATAATATATAGGAGTGCGTGAGGAACGTGTGACCAATTCGCAGACGAGCAAGCACAACCTCCTCCCTCCATGACAGGTGGCATGAGGACGCCCAGTGCACCAGGGTGTCCTTCAGGGTGCGGAGTTTGTTGGTGGACTCTGCAAACCACTGGGACCGCCATTACCCATTGACAGCCCGCCGCACCATCAGAAGAGCATCAGAGGAGGGGACAGTAGTGTCAGGAACATCTGGTAGGTGGGCCACATGACGGGCATGGGCATCAGACCTCTCATTCCCCATGATGCCAACATGCCCCGGGACCCACATAAACAAAACTGTCTTGCCCTGCTGATGAATCATGAGCAGCAAACTGTGCACACCCTGGACGATGGTATTCCTGCTATACAGGGTGTGCAATAGCTGTAGGGAGGATAGGGAGTCAGTCGCAACCACAAAGTGTTGGTGGTTCAACTGCAGAGCAGTAAGCTCTGCAGTTAAGACACTGGTGATGCCTGGAAGGCAGCCCCCTATGAGATGACCAGTTGTAAAGACTGACCTACCCACAGAGGTGCCATCCTTTCACCCATCCGTGTAAACATAAACATGGCCCTGATAGGTCAGAGAGAGGCGTCCAAACTCTTGCTGGTACACTGACCTATTGGTATGGGCTTTGGGGAAGGCAGTGAGTGTCAAATTAAAAATCGGCTCAGGTACTGTCCAGGGTGGCACAGAGGCCGGTAGTACAGGCTGCACCCTAGGCAGGGTCACACCCAGGCCAGTGAGACCATTCATCCACCGCATGCCAAATGGAGAGGGAACCGCTGGCTGGCGATCGAATGGTCGTCACAGAGTGTGACTAAAATCGACTGGGTGTGTAGGGTGCTGTGGCTGACCTTTCAGCCGCAAAATATATGCAGCTGCTTAGCACTGCCGCCTTACAGTCAGTGGCGGTTCACCAGATTCAGCATAAAAGCTGAGCACGGGACTTGTGCGGAAAGCCCTAATGGACAACCGGATGCCAGCATGGTGAACACTGTCCAGCATCCGGAGAGTAGATGGAGCGGCCAGGCCATAAACACTACAGCCATAGTCGAGTCGTGATCGAACGAGTGATCGGTATAATCGAAGCATCACCGTTCGATCTGCCCCAAAACCAGTTCCCTGCAGGCACCACAGAATATTAAGGGAGCGAAGGCACTTAGCCCTGAGCTCATTCAACTGTGGGACCCATGTGAGATGGCTGTCAAAACGGAGACCAAGAAACCCGGGCTGCCTCTACAACTGGGAGGAGGTGGCCATTCAGGGTAAGCTGAGGCTCAGGATGAAGCCCTCACTTACGACAGAAGTGCATGACTGTTGTTTTCTCAAAGGAGAATTTATAGCCACGTGAGGTGGCAAACTCATTGGCACTATTGAGTGCCAGTTGCAGCTGACGCTCAATGCCATGCATTGTGGCACCCCGGTACCAGATGGAAAAGTCGTCCACAAATAGGGACGGTTGTACTGGGGGGTGAATGGAGGAGGGAAAACCGTTCACCGCAACAGCAAAGAGAGTCACACTGATGATGCTCCCCTGTGGAACACCATTCTCCTGCAAAAAGGAGGAGGAGTAGGTGTTACCCACACGCACTCTGAAGGTCCGGTTGGACAAAAAACTATGGAGGAAGAGGGGCAAATTACCCCTGAGCCCCCACTGGTGCAAGGTCTCAAATATGCCATGGCGCCATGTGGTATCATACGCCTTCTCCACATCAAAAAAGATAGCCACCAAGTCCTGTCGATGGAGAAAGGCCTCACGTACTGCTGTCTCCAGTGAGATCAAATGATCCACCGGAGACCTGCCTGCACGGATGCCACATTGGGCATTGGAGAGAAAGTTGTGCCGTTCCAGATACCACACCAAGCGCCAGTTAACCATGCGTTCCATGGTTTTACACAGACAGCTCGTCAGCTCTGAGGTAGTTGACATGATTGGCATCAGTTGGATGAGTCTGGAAGAGGCGAAGTGAGCCTCTGCGGGCCCGAATCGCACTCTGACAGCCCTCTGTCCACCATGGCACCCGTGCTCGTGGAGGGTTACATGAGCTCTGGGGGACAGATGCCAATGCTGCCCTGATCACCACCTCTGTGAAGTGGCTCACTAGATCATTGACCACATCGAAATCACGCAGTGGGCGAAAGTGGATGTACCGAGCATACTCTTCCCAGTTTGCCCGACGCAAACACCATGGTGGTGGTTGTTGGGGCAATGCCCCACTTCCACTGCTAATCCTGATGGGGAAGTGGTCACTTCCCCCAGAGTCAGACAGAACCTCGCATTGCAGACCTGGCGCCAACCCAGGAGAGCAGATGGAAAGGTCGATACAGGAAAGACCACCAGTGGCAGTCATCACATGTGTGGGGACACCAGTGTTGAGGACAATGAGGCCATTGTGTGACACCCGTTGTTCCACAAGGAGCACTCGGGTGTTGCGACTGTCCGAGCCCCATTGGGGGTTATGGGCATTAAAATCTCCCATAATCAGGAAGGGTCTTTGAAGCTGGGCTGTGAGGGAGTCAAGGTCTGCCCATGGGATATCAATCCCAGGAGGCAGGTAGAGGGAACATAGAGTGGTGGGCACATTACCAAACTGCCACGGCTTGGAGAGGCGTCTGCAAAGTAACTGGGGTGTGCATGCATCCATTCCGTATAAGGATACCCACCCCTCCCACAGAGTGGTTTCCCTGCTGCCGGGTGTCTGCATACATCTTGTAGCCCCGTAACGAAAGTGGGGTATCACTACGGCAGAGGATCTCCTGGAGGGAGATGCAGATGGGGTTGTGCCGTGAGATCACCATTGTGATCTCGTCCCTCTTGTGGGAAAACCCTCGACAGTTCCATTGAAGGAGATTTACCATTAGGTGGGCTTTGGAGGTTTATTTCTATTCCTCCCATTTTTCCATCCTACAGCAGACAAGGGAGGGGTGCCTACAATTGCGTCTTCCTCCTCCATCTCAAAGGAGGAATCCCCATCATGTCCCAGGTGGGGCATGCTGCTACTCAGTGCCTTCTGCTGTTGGCCGAAGAGCTTGGGTGGACGAACCAAAGACATGCGCCCCACTGCGGGGGCAGGAGGTGTCCCTGGTTTCATCCCTCCTCTCTCACCCATCACTACCACTATGGAAGGGGCCAGCTGGGCTGAGCCAGGAAGGGGGCTGCTCAAAGCAGATGCCTCTGTTTGATGGTAGGCATCTGTGGCCTCCAAGAAGGCTGGGCCAGAGGCAGTGATGGAACCAGAAGAAACCTCTGGCATGGGATCGGGATCTGTCTGGCAGCCAATGCTAGCACAGACCGGTATCCCATGGACCCTCTGGGCGCGAGAGGGCAAAATACGGATCAGTGGGGGGAGTTGTGGAAGTATGTCCGTCTGGGTGTAGACAGATGACACAGCAGCCACCTTTGCAGCACCTGCATAGGACAAGCCACGAGTTGGCGTCCCTGGCAAGGCTAGCAGCTGCCGCGCATCTTGAAAACCGATACACTTCTTGACACGCATTTCCTGGATGGCACGTTCCTGTTACCAGGTGGGGCAATCTCGAGAAGAGGCGGGGTGGTTTCCCTTACAGTTGGTGCAATAAGGTGCAGTCTTACCAGGCTCGGGGGAATGGTCTCCCTGCCCACAAGTGCCACACATGGCCCTGGCAGAACAGGAATTCTGGCCATGACCATACCTTTGGCACTTGAAGCAGCGAAGGGGGCTCGGAATGAAAGGCCGTACTGGCAGGCAGAGGTAGCCGGCCCTGATGTATTCTGGCAACTTGGGCCTACCAAAGGTCAGCACCAAGGTGTCAGATTGTGGGATTCCCCATCCCTTCGAACCAAGGTGCGGCAGACAGCCACCACACCCTGGTCCTTGAGCTCCTCCACTATGTTCTCCTGTGACTCCCCACGTAGGTTGAAGCACCGCACCACACCTCTACTGTTGTTAATGGTGCCATGGGGTTCGACCACAATGGGGAAATCACCAAGTTTCTGCATGTGAAGCAATGCCTCAATCTGGTGAGGGGCAGATGCCTCCACCAACAAGGTGCCATTGCAAAGCTTCTTACCAAAGTCATGTCACCAGCAACGCCCTTAATGGCTTTGGGAATAAGGAAGGGCGACGCCTTCCCCAAAGCTGCACCATTCTCCCCAGATATGGAAATAAATCGGATAGGATAGGAAGAAGGGGTGGAAGGGGATTTTACTGCAACTAAGGCCTCCTTAGATGCAGGTACATGCTTTGCATCGGTGGTGGAGCCCTGCACCTTAAGGCTGAGAGGTCGTTGCCTCTTGTTAAGGGCAGGTGCCGATGCAGAAGAAGGCACAGAATCGTTCTGGGGTCCAGACGGCTTACTGAGGGAACGTGGCCTCTTGCTTGGAGCACTACTCGTTTCCACAGGCTTAGCGGCAGTCAGCCCACTCAGTTGGGTGGAACCGAGGCCATTGTCTACAGGCTCAATACAAGAACAAGTCCCAGACAGAAAAGTAGAAGAAGAAGACAAAGGAGTGGGGTTATTTGATGAGGCCCCCAGCCTCTGTTTTTGAGTTGCCATAATTTTAATAAATTATGAAATTCGCTCCCCACAGGCCTCACCCACCACGGAGCCCAACAAGGGGACGCCCATTCGGGTCGCCAAGGGTGCTTGGGCAGTATACAGTCAGGGTGGCATAATCCCCGAGTAGCGGACCATTGGCATCGGGGTTGACTGCCGGTCCAGTTACAGTAACCCTAGGAGGCATAACCACTTATGCACCCCCGGCCAATTGACCAAGACCGGGCTACTACCTTGGCCTCCCGTTTTCCCTGGAAGCTGTGGCCAAAGTGATGTTTTGGAGACTGTGGGTCGCAACCCTAGTCCCCGATGTCTATCAACCAAAACACAAGTGTGAGGTGGTGCAGAGACATTGTACGGCATACGCCTCCTCAACCACCAGGATCCACTTTTCCCAGGGGCAGGGGTCTCCACGCCCCGGCAAACATGTGGGTAGGCGTTTGTTTATGGTCACCTCAGTAAGGAACCTACATCGACTGCGAACAAGTCAGACAGTTATCAAGTAACTGACACAGACAGGACATGAAGAACCACAATGATGGTATCGTCACGTCCAGAACACAAGTCATGGGCAAAGATGATAGTGGTGTTGTCCAGTCAGGGGCAAGAAAAGGTCACCCCCTTTAGTCGCCTGTTACGACATGTAGGTAGGCAGTGTGCCTATTCTACCCCGGGCAGACACATCTTGTACCATGACCCAGTTGTTCATGGCAGAAACTAAGAGGGACAGCATTTATTTTGTGTCTTTCACATTTTGGAATTAAAACAAAAATGACAGCAGTGGAGACAAATGGTGCCAGGGTCCGCTCTAGCGCTTCCATCGCCCCAGAAAAACTGCCGCCCCTTAAGAATATAATGCACGTTCAAGCAGCAGTTTTCTCACACTTACAGCCAAAATGGGGCTCTCTAAATTTTGGCGCCCCAGACTAATGCCCGGGTTGCACACCCTAGAGCAGGCCCTGATGGTGGAGGTGCATAAAATGTGGCTATTGGGTTCACTATCTGTGTGTCGGGGTAGAAGGCAATAGAGAGCTTGAATCATACATTAGAAAACAACGCATGTTATGCAAAGCAGACGAATTACGTCCTGTGCATGGTCAAAATTCCTAATAAGGACATGTCCACCTGCACAGGACGTAATTAGTCTGCTCTCTAATGAGTGGGAAATGTATGTTTATGATTTTAGCACGTCAAATTACGCAAAAATTGTCATTTTTGTTGTCAATGTTTGGTTGTATACATGTGAAACATAATTTTGATAATGAAAGTCAAGTTAACTATGGCTAACTATGGTTTTAGCAACCAATTTGTAAGCATCGCCCAAGTTACAAGGTGGCTGTTTCAAGGTACATGAGCATATTGTACCATGATCCACTTTGCACCCTCTCACTTTTTTCCCTTGAATCGTTTTCAGATGAGTTGGTGGGTTACATATATATAGTAATTATGCCAATAAGATATCAAAGCATCAAATGAGACAGGTGACCCCACGAAAATGTTATTAGGGCTAAAGCTACAATAGCTTTCAAAAATGTGGCCCTAGGTACAACGGTCTCCCCTGTATAGGTCCAGACAGAAGAGAAGGAGTTCAATTTAGAAGAAGACGACTCTCTCTAAATGGAAGAAGAAGTCTCTCTCTCGAAAGCAGGACTGTACTCTGACAGTAACGTGTGTTTATTTAACATGTTTATTCATCATCATCATCATCATCTTCATCTCACCTTCCTCCCGCCTGAGACAGGGTCGGGTCTGCGGGTTCTGATCCTCCACTCCCGCCTATCCCCCACCAGGTCCCCATCCACCCCGCATGCCTCCATATCCCTCCATGTCCGTTTTGGTCTTTCCCTACCCCTGGTACCCCCCATAACCCTCAGTCCTGTAATAGCCCTAATAAGGTCCTCTTCTCCCCTCTTCATAACACGCCCATACCACCTCAGGCGATTCTCCCTCATCTTCTATGCAATGTCCAACACTCCCAAGCTACCTCTAACGTAAGTGTTTCAGATTCTATCCGCTCTTGACACCCCACTCATGTAGCACAGCATTCGCATCTCCGCCACTTGCATTTGAATTTCATGGTTCTTCCTAGCTGCCCAACACTCTGAGCCATACAACATAGCAGGCCTAACGACAGCTCTATAAACTTTACCCTTCAGCTTAATTGGGACCCGGCGGTCGCACAAGACCCCACTTGCCTGTCTCCATTTCTGCCATCCTGCCTTAATCCTATGTGTCACATCCGAATCGATCTCCCCATTGCTCTGGAAAACTGATCCTAAATACCGGAACTCCTGCACCCCTGGTATCTTCTCACCCCCACAACTGATCTCGCCCCCTTGTCCCTTGCCACTGAAATTGAAAGCTAAGTACTCAGTCTTCTTCATGTTCACCTCAAGGCCCCCACTCTCCATTGCCGTTTTGATGTCATGCAGGCCCTTTTGTGCATCCTCTTTGGACTCCTCCAGCCCCCCCACGTCGTCGGCAAATGCCAGACACTAAGGGGCCCATTCCCCTATTGCCGTCAGCAGCTCATCCATTACAATGGTAAATAGATATGGGCCGAGTGCTGACCCTTGATGCACCCCAACCTGCACGTTGAAGCATGCAGCGTTTCCCCATGCTGTTAATGGTTCCATTGCTAGCAATGGAACCCTCATACATATCCTGCACTATCCTAATATGGCCCTCATCTACTCCTTTCTTTCTTAAAATGCTCCACAGTACCTGATTAGGAACACTATCATAGGCCTTCTCCAGGTCAATGAATACAGCATGTTGGTCCTTCTTTGCTGCTCTGTGTTTCTCTGTCATCTGTCATAGAATAAAGATTGGTTCCACGGTAGACCTACCTGGCATAAACCCAAATTGATTTCCCTGGACACTAGTTCAGTTTCTGAGGCGACATTCTATGACTCGCTCCCACAGTTTCATAGAATGGCTCATCAGCTTTATGCCTCTATAGTTTCCACAATCCTGGGCATCTCCTTTGCCCTTGAACAGTGGAACTACCCAACTCTCTCTCCATGCAGATGACATCCTGTCACCATTTGCTAACTTATTGAAAAGCTTCCCTAGCCATGTAATTCCTGTGGTTCCTAAGGCATGCCAAACGTCCATGGGTATCTTATCAGGGCCTACTGCTTTCTGAACTTTCATCTTTTGAAGGGCACTGACTATTTCATCCTCACTCACCCTGTCCACTGCCAGTGGTGTACGAGGGTTGCTATCTGTGACTGTTGTACAATTGGCAGCATTTCAAAGGCTCTGGTAGTATTCTTTCCATCTTTTGATTACCTCTGCTGGTTGGAACAGGACCCTACCCTTGGTATCCTTGACCGTTATGGCCCTGGTGACATCCTTACTATTTCTGTCCCTGGTCTTGGCCAATCTAAATACTGCTTTCTAATCATCGCTTGTCCCCAGCTTTTCATAGAGAGCCTCATACTTCTGGTACTTGGCCAGGGTAATAGCTCTTCGAGTGTTTTTCCTTGTATGAACATAATCGGCCTTTGAATCCTGACACCTGTGTGTGCCCGGGGTAGAATAGGCACACTGCATACCTGCATGTCGTAAGAGGCGACTAAAAGGGGTGACTTTTTCTTGCCCCAGTTTGGACAACACCACTGTCGTGTTTGTCTATGACGTGGTCTGGACAGGACGATACCATCATTGTGGTTGGTTGTATCTTTCATTTCTCCTTTATTGGATGAGTGTCTGACTTGTTCGCGGTCGACGTAGGCTCCTCACTGAGGTGACCATAAACAAACGCCTACCCGCGTGGTTGCCGTGCGTGGAGACCCGTACCCTGGGAAAAGCGGATCCTGGTGATTGAGGAGGGTCTAGGGATGCGGCCCTACACATCCAACACATCACTTTGGCCACAGCTTCCGGGGCAAACGGGAGGCCAAGGCAGTAGCCCGGTCTTGGTCAATCGGCCGGGGGCACATAAGTTGTTATGCCTCCTAGGGTGACTGTAAGTGGACCGGCAGTCAACCCCGATGCCAATGGTCCGGTACTCGGGGATTATGCCACCCTAACGTTATCCTGTCCGAGCACTCTCGACGACCCGAATGGGCGTCCCCTCGTTGGGCTCGGTGGTGGGTGAGACCTGCGGGCAGCGAAATCATAATTTATTATAATTATGGCAACTATAACCCAGAGGCTGGGGGCCTCTTCAAAAAACCCCACCCCTCTACCTTCTTTAGTTTCAATGACTTGTTGAGCCGGAAGATGGCAGGCTCGGTCCCACTCAACTGAGTGGGCCAGCTGCCAGTGAGTTAATGGAGACGAGCACTGCTCCAACTAAGAGGCCGCGTTCCCCCAGTCACCAAACTGGATCAGGGAATGCCCCTGTGGTGTCAAATACATCAGCACCTGCCCTTAACAAGAGGCAACGGCCTCTTAGCCTTAAGGTGCAAGGCGCTATGGCGGTTGTCCTGGCTGGTTCACGTTTGGTATTTGACGGAAAAT
>JAAFCE010009126.1:29909286-29951110 GCA_013389805.1 Trigoniulus corallinus
ATTTTTCCTCTATCCTCTCTATTTTTCCTCTATCCTCTCTATTTTTCTTGTCATCCTCAATGTTTTTGCTGTTGGTCAGTCATTTGTGTTGCTTAAGACTGATTTGTCAAAAGCTTTCGACTCAGTTAATCATCAGACTCTGCTCTCAGCTTTCACTTCTCTTGCCCTTGATCCCTATGTTCATAATCTTCTTGCATCCTATCTAGAAGGCCATACGGTTATGTTGCAAAATTCCACTTGTTCCCGTACTCTTCTATGTGGTATTGCACAGGGATCTGTTCTTGGTCCTCTCCTCTTTAACTTTCCGACTGCTTCTCTTCCTTGTTGTGCTGGTGCCTGGACCTTGTGGTCCTTCACTGACGACAACCATTATGGTTGTGCTGTTTTATCTACTGAACTCTCTGGTGTTCTTGCCTCCATGCCACGCTTTATCTCTCTTCTTGCTGGTTCGTATTCCAGCCGGGGCATGCACCTCAATGCTGAAAAGATGCAGATCTTAGTTTTCACCTGTTTTCCTACTACCTTTCCCTTACTTTCTGCTATCCCTACCATACGTTTACTTGGTGTTCTCTTCGATTCAACTCTTTCCTTCTTGGGTTATCGGGATTTCCTAATTGCTCGGATTAATGCCCTCTCCTTCCTCTTTCATCGTCTATGGTTACTTGTCTCTCGGAACCGGCACATAATTGTATTCAAGGCAAGGGTCCTGTCTATACTGCGTTTTGCTTCTCCTTTTCTTCCTGGTGTGCCCGAGTCGCGGCTTTCCCCCTTAAGAGTTGCATATAATTCGGCCCTCCATATTATACTCCAGATTCCTATGCACATTTCCATCTCTCCCTACCTGATTGTTTGTTTGTTTGTTTGTTGTTGCTTTAGGGCCCATCAACTACAAAGGTCATTAGGGCCCAGAAAGACACATCACCATGGTGGGGGTCCCTACCTGAAGAGAACTAAGCTGCTCCCGTTTAAGCATTTTATTACCTATTGTAATTTACTGTCCCTTGCTGCCGCCCTCCGACTCCCGTCGCATCCCTGTCACTTTGTTATCTCTTCTTTCCAGGCTTCTCCATGTTACCGTAAAACCCGGCATTTTATTTTCGTGTCTCATCTTGAGTGCAGGGATATAAGATGCAGCTTTTTTCCCACTTGCTGTTTTCATCAGTGGAATGCCCTTCCCTTCCACATGCGCTCTCTAGTTTTTTCCTGTGTTCGGTACAAATGTCTTTAAAACTGTGTTCACTTCAAGCACATATTGTTTTCCTATTTGTTTTCGATTTCTTTGAACTGATGTACTCAACCTCTGCCGAGGTGCCATATTCCATGTTCCATATTTTGTATTTTATTTTATTTTCCTTATCTTCTATAGTTTAGTTGTGTGCTGAGCACGTTAACGAATAAATAATAATAATAATAATATAATGGATTTGTACATCTGCTGCCTACTTAATTCTGCGCAGCATCAATTTCATTCCTTCAGCCTGTTCCACATTTTTGTATTCCACAGCCTGATGCCGGCCACCCACAAAGAATTCTTAAAGTGGTGACCTGGACGTGATGTGTTTTTGTTCATATTTTTGATCAGTTAGTAATGTGCGTTTGTCATAGTGCCCATCACTCATTGGCAGGAGTGATTTGCAGGTGAGTTTCTTTGTTTTTTTTATTTTTGTAGGGGCACAACCCCTGTCACACCTCTGCCCCCAAAACATACACCCCTGCAAAAGTACACTATATAAAAATCATTGTTCTTGTAGGTCCCATTGTAGTTGCATCCTGTGTGCAACAATGGGACCACTGCATTGAATTCTAAGACCTTTTGTAGGTGTATCCTGCATGGTCCCTTGGCAATGATTCATGGTGGGTACCCTTTGGTCACAGGGACCCAACCATGGTCAAGGACCTCAGGATGCAAGGTTATAGAAGGACATGTTTTGGGGGGTGTAAAAACATTTTAGAATTAGTCAGGCATTCGGACAGTCGATTTTATTCAGTCATGCATTCTACACAGTTGATCTGCAATCATCAAGTGAATCCTTTTTCTGGAGTCTTCAACTAGCATGATTTTTGCATATCTTCATGTAGGGTCTCTGACCCACTACTACCCGATATACCGTGGATGTACAGTATTTATTTATTTTGTTATTTTTGGATTAAAGCAAGCAACACGTATTGACCTCCAAAATGTGTCTGAGTATTCCTTGTACCTGAAATCTCCATCCTTAGCCATGATACGCGTGGTGAATCGGTGAATCGTGGTGAAGCGGACGTGATAGAAACGCAGCTGTAAAGTAAGCCTGAAAATTCATTTTTATTTTTTTATTTTTGTTCATTTTTTTTTCTTTCTTTCACTTGCTTATCGCGTAACCATGCATCTCACAGACGCAGGTTCAATTCTGGATATTTTTTATTTTTGTTCTATTTTTTTTCTTCATTATTACGCGCCTGTCACATAATCCCGTATATCACGGACACAAGAACACGGGTTCGATTCCACTGACTTTTTCTTCTACATGCAAAGTTTTTTCCCCCTCATTTGCTATCTGGTGTCATTGTGTTGCTATGGTATCAGGATCGCGACCGCGTCGGTACAAAAAATT
The DNA here is from genome assembly GCA_013389805.1 of Trigoniulus corallinus. NCBI lineage: Eukaryota > Metazoa > Arthropoda > Diplopoda > Spirobolida > Trigoniulidae > Trigoniulus > Trigoniulus corallinus. Next base: position 29,911,881 of record JAAFCE010009126.1, read on the forward strand.
TTTTTCTGTTCTTCCTCATTAATTGCATTGTGGAGTGACTGACAGTAGCGGGATTGCCTCCACGTTGATTCCACAAATTTTTTATTGTTTTTTTTAAACTACTAATTTTTTTTTTTGAGTGTGTGTATTGGTTAGTGCAATTTTGGTGAGGGTGTTGTGTTGTGCACGTGTGAGACCCCTCTTTTAAGTGGCCAAAATGGCAGAAGGTGCTATGCCCCTCAACAGCATTACTGTGTCCCTTGTGCCACGTTTGCCCAAATTCAATGTGGCTGACCCTGAAATGTGGTTCGCTATGGCAGAGGCCATATTCATGGAGTCTGGCATTGTAGGGCAATTAAAACAATACAACATGGTAGTTGGTGTGCTCCCAACTAAGGTCGCCTTAGAGGTCAGGGACATTATCATGTTGCCTGTTGACAATAACTCCTACCCTAGGCTCAGACATGAGCTCATCAAGAGGCTCAGCTCGTCCCAGGATTAGAAGACGCGACTCCTCTGGAGTCTGTTGTGATGGGTGATGAAAAACCCTTACAATACCTCCAGCATCTTCAAGCCCTGGCAGGCACTAGCGTCCCTGACCAACTGCTCCATTCCCTGTGGATGCAGGGGCTACCTGACAGGCTCAAGCCTATGATGGCTACCCAGAACTCCCAGCCCCTCACTACTGCTGCAGAACTGGCTGATGCTGTATTTGCACTGCTACCACCAACCAGTGCACCAACAGCTCAGCCCACAGCCTGCCCAGATGACAGCCCTAATGCACAGCTTGCAGCACAACTGCAACAGCTGACGTTGGAGCTGATCAAGGTTAAGCAGCAGCTTGCTGCATTAAGTGAGGTGTCAGCAGTTTCTGGGAGAACCAGCACCCACTCACATTCACGGTCCCGAGCCCACTCCCGCTCCACAGACTGATGATCACCAGGCATGTGCTGGTACCATTGGTGCTTCAAGGAGGCAGCCACCAAGTGTACCCACCCTTGTGACTGGGGGGTCAGGAAATGGCCTGGGCAGTCGTTAATGGCAGCTGATGATGCCCACCCACCCAAGTCCTGCCGTCTCTTCATTTGACACAGGACCTTCAAAACGCGCTTCCTGGCGGACACTGGAGCCGATCTGTGTGTGTTCCCCCAGACTCTCCTCAAAGGCTCCCACCAACAATCGCATTATGTGTTGGCTGCAGCGAATGACACACCGATAGCCACCTATGGAATGGTGACCATGACCTTCAACCTAGGACTCCAACAGGACTTTACTTGGAGATTCGTCGTTGCTGACGTCTCCAAGCCAATCCTAGGTGCTGACTTCCTCTCACACTATGGTCTCTTACCAGACCTGAAAAATGGCAGGTCCTGGACTCAACGACTCAGATGACCCAGTGAGGAGAGCTGGCTGTGTGTGAGGAGCTCAGTGTCAGGACAAGTAATGGATCTTCACCATTCCATGAACTATTGGCTGAATTCCTGACTATTACTCGGCCAAATGGTGTGCAGCTCCTGGTGCAGCATAACACAAAGCACCACATCATCACGAAACCAGGACCACCAGAGTCACAGAAGCCATGGCGACTTGCCCCAGAAAAGCTTCAGATATCCAAGCAGGAGTTCGAGGCCATGGTACGCCTGGGTCTTGCAAGGCCATCTGACAGCTCCTGGGCTTCTCCGCTACACTTGGTCCCGAAGAAAGACAACACCTGGAGAGCCTGTGGTGACTACCACAGCCTGAATGGCGTCACAGAGCCGGACGTCTACCCTGTGCACCACATTCAGGACTTTGCCCAGGCCCTCCATGGTAAGGCAATATTTTCAACGATTGATATGGTGCATGCATTCAACCAAATATCGGTGGCCAAGGTGGACATCCCCAAAACGGCTATAACCACACCGTTTGGGTTATTTGAGTTCCCCTTCATGACTTTTGGGCTACGTAATGCCATGCAAACGTTTCAGCGGTTCATGGATGAAGTGTTGCGTGGCCTCGACTTCATCTGCACCTACATCGATGACCTACTCATAGGGTCAACGTCAACAAGGAGCATATTGTGCATCTGAGAATACTCTTTCAGCAACTGGCTGCCCATGGGATTGTAATCAATCCTAGCAAGTGCATGTTTGGGCAGCCAGAGGTGAAGTTACTCGGTTACTCGGTGTCAGGTGAAGGTACCAAGCCCCTCCCTGAAAAGGTGGATGCCATTCAAGCATTCCCCCACCCAGCCCTGGTCAGTGAACTACGACAATTCTCGAGTATGTTGAACTTTTACAGAAGGTCATACCCAAGGCGGCCAAAGTGTAAGCACCCCTCCATTCCTTGTTAGGCGACAACGTCAACGGAAAGTCCCCCATCAACTGGACCACATAGGCAATTGCAGCCTTTTGAAGCTGCAAGGACAGCCTAGCACAGGTGGCCCTGTTGGCCCATCCCAAGTGTGACGTGCCCTTTGTGATGTTCACGGACGCCTCGGACTTTGCAGTTGGTGCTTCACTGCAGCAGTGGGTTGACAATGCCTGGCAACCCCTCAGCTTCTTCTCCAAGAAGCTTTCATCTGCTGAGATGAAGTACGGTGCCTTCGATTGAGAACTCTTGGCCATCTACTTGGCGATAAAACATTTTTGCCACGTGGTGGAGGCAAAGCAGTTTGTGGTCTACACAGACCACAAACCCCTAACTTTTGCCTTCTGCCACAAGAATGACCAAGTGTCACCCTGACAGTTCTGGTACCTGGACTTCATCTCATAGTTCACAATGGACATCCACTACCTTCCTGGTAAGGAAAACATCATAGCAGACACCCTGTCTCAGGTAGAAGTTGTTGAGGAGGCCATCCGTTATGATGACCCGGCAGCCTCACAGGAAGCTGATGCTGAACTGCAGCAGCTGCTACATGACAGCAGCTCTTCCATGAAGCTGACCAGAGTCAGCATTCCAGGGTCAGACATCACGATCTACTGTGATGACTCAACATCTCGGCCCCGGCCCTTCCTCACTCAGCCCTTCCAAAGGCAGGCATTCAACTCTGTCCACCAACTGGCTCACCCTGGAGCAACAGCGACAGTGAAGCTTGTCCCTCAGAGGTTTGTTTGGCCATCGGTCAAGGCAGATTGCCGTCACTGGGCATGGAACTGTCTTGCCTGCCAACAGTCGAAAACCTCTCGACATGTATCTTCACCTGTTGGCACATTTGCTCCACCATCCCAGCGATTCGATCATGTCCACCTGGACCTCATTGTCAAGCCTGACTGAGGGTGACCGTTACTGCCTGACCATGATCGATTGCTTTTCAAGGTGGCCAGAGGCAGTGCCATTGCCAAACCAGGAAGCGGAAACAGTTGCCCGGGCATTCCTCTACCATTGGATTTCCCGCTTTGGAGTACCAATTCAGATTACAACAGACCAAGGTAGGCAATTTGAGTCTAACCTTTTCAGGCAGCTCAACTGCCTAATTGGTTTGACTCATCTGCACACTACAGCCTACCACCCAGCAGCAAATGGCATGGTGGAACGTCTTCACTGCCAGCTCAAAGCAGCCAACAGTTGCCACCAAAGCCGCTGGACTGAGTGCCTTCCAATCGTCCTTCTAGGCATCAGGGCAGCATGGAAGGAAGACATCAAAGCCACAGCTGCAGAGATGGTTTATGGCCAGCCTCTGCAACTGCCAGGTGAATTCCTTTCCTCTGCACCAGCAACAGATGAAGACGTCAACCACCACAGCTTCGTGAGGGACCTTAAACTCCAGTTCCAGGAGTTGCAGCCTGCTGACCCCAAACACCATGGTCAGCAGTAGCCATTTGTCTTTAAGGACCTCTCCACTGCCAGCCATGTCTTTTTCCATCATGATGGGGTCAAGAAGCCCCTGCAACACCCATATGACAGACAATACCAGGTTGTCAGTCGGTCTAGCAAGACGTTTGTGCTCAACACCGTGGAAGACACACAACTGTCTCTATAGACCGACTGAAGCCTGCATACATGGAGACTGACAATGAGCCATACCAGGTAGCCCAAGAAGAGCCACCTGGCTTCACCATAGTGGTGCCACACGTGCCACCAGAACCACAGCATGAGCCATCTGCATCACCACCACCACCACAGCCTCCACCAGCACCTAGCCATGATTCCAGCAGGCCCCTCCACACCAGATCTGGACGTCGGGTCAGGTTTCCCCAAGCGGTATCAAGCTGGATACTTGCGATTGTCCCCAGCTCAATCACTAGCAGGTGGTGATGTAGGGACAAGATCCCTGTCACACCTCTGCCCCCCCCCAAACATACACCCCTGCAAAAGTACACTATATAAAAATCATTGTTCTTGTAGGTGCCATTATAGTTGCATCCTGTGTGCAACAATGGGACCACTACATTGAATTTAAGACCTTTTTTAGGTGCATCCTGCATGGTCCTTTGGCAATGATTCATGGTGGGTACCCTTTGGTCACAGGGACCCAACCATGGTCAAGGACTTCAGGATGCAAGGTTATAGAAGGGCATGTTTTCGGGGGTGTGAAAACATTCTAGAATTAGTCATGCATTCTACACAGTGGATCTGCAATCATCAAGTGAATCCTTTTTCTGGAGTCTTCAACTAGCGTGATTTTTGCATCTCATTTGCATCTCTTCATGTAGGGTCTCTGACCCACTACCCACACGACATACCGTGGATGTACAGTATTTATTTATTTTGTATTTTTGGATTAAAGCAAACAACAGGTATTGACCCCAAAAATGTGTCTTAGTATTCCTTGTACCCGAAATCTCCGTCCTTACCCGTGATATGAGTTATTTTCTTTGTATGTTTTGCTGCTTGGGGTGAACTGAGACAATTATCGGAAGACTCAGTGACTGCAGAGAACAGGTAGAGAAAGGACTAAACGTTATTAGAGGAGTGATAGAAAAGGGCAGGTTAAAGAACATGAAGAAGACAGTATTCAGCTTTTAATTGGGAATGACAGGACAATACGGACTTTGTATGTCAAGGGCCTAACTGGTGCAAAGGGTGCAAGAGGTAAAGTACTTAGGATCAACGTTCCAAAGTTATGGGGAGATTGATGTAATCTATAGAATCAATGAGGGGTGGTTGAAGTGGAGACAGGCAAGCAGAGTCCTGTGTGATAAGAGGGTCCAAATGAAGCTGAAGGCAAGTTTGCAGGGCAGTGGTTAGGCCAGCTATGCCATATGGATCAGAGTGTTGGGCAGTAAGGAAGAGCCACGTTAATAGCATGCAAGTAGTCGAGATGCAGATGCTGCGGTACATGAGTGGTGTGTCAATAGCTGATATAATTAGGAATTAGTATATTAGAGGTAGCCTGGGGATGGCGGACATCCTCGAACAAAGGAGGGAAAAAAGGTTGAGGTGGTATAGACACGTCATGAGAAGAGGAGCTCGTTAGGTCTATTCTAGGCATGCAGTTAGTCAGCAGCACACAGGGTAGGGGGAGACTGAAGTAGACGTGGGAGCAGGTTGTCTGTAAGGATATGGCAGTGGGGGTGGACAGGGACCTGGTTGGAGATAGATGGGAGTGGAGGCTTACAACCCGCAGACCTGACCCTGCCACAGGCGGGATAAGGGTGTGATGATGGGGTGAACTGAGACAATGCCTTCTAAGCCCGGCAACCCACCAGCGCCATCACAACGACTATCAGGCCTTGAATGCCCGCACCTCTCATGAAAGTACCCTGTGGGGCACATTCAGAACATCACTGAAGTGCTGAGTGGGAAGTCCATCTTCTCCACTGTTGATCTGCACCATGCTTTTAACAAGATACAGGTTGCTGATGCAGATATTCAAAAGACAGCCATTACAACACCTTTTGGACTGCACGAAATTCATTAATGCCATCTGGGGGAGCACATAGCAGTTTCCCAGTACAGGATGGAAAAGTCGTCCACAAACTGGGACGAATATACCGGGTAGCGAATGGAGGCGGGCAACCCGTTCACCACAATGGCGAAGAGCATAACACTGAGTAAACTCCCCTGTTGTTGTTGTTGTTGGCGGTTAAGGGCCGTTGACATCGATGGTCATTAAGGTCCAGAAAGACACACCATGGTGGGATTGTAAAGGACCATCTCTTCATGATGACAACAAAGAAGGGTAAAGACCCAGTAAAAGAATTAACGAAAAAATAGAAATAAAAATAAAACGCAGAGGCAAAAAAAGAGACCAAAACCAACAGATGGATAAAAAGGCAAACGATAAAACAGAAATGCCAAAGACAAAAGCCAAACCGAACAAATAAATATAGGCAAAAGCCAAAACTGACAGAGATAAAAAGGCAAAAGCCAAAACTGACAGAGATAAAAAGGCAAAAGCAATGATGGAAAAACGATAAAAGGCAAAACCCCAAAATCCCATCAAAAGAAGTCAATGTATTAAATTTGGTTACAGCGGCCCGTCTTCTTTCAGGAAGACCCCCACCCGTCTGGGGTTCATCCCCAAGAGAGCTGGAGAGCTCTGGAATGACTCCCAGTGGTATCTCTCAAGATGTGCACCACCATGAGAGGCTCCCAACAGCAGTCACACCATGGTGGAAACTCACCCCATAGTATGTGGGAGTGGAGAAGATGGGACCGATTTCTAGCTGACCAAGCACAACCTCCTCCTTCTGTGTTTGGCAGCAAGAGGACACCCTGTGCACCAGGGTGTCCTTAATCGTGCAGTTTGTTGGCGGCCTCCACACACCAATGGGACCGCCATTGACCATGGACGGCCCAGAGAGTGTTGGAGGAGGGAATAGCAATGCTGGTGTCTTCAAGGGGGTTCGAAACGTTCGCCCCCACACATTTCGCCCCTCGGATGCTTCGCCCCTGGGAGGGCAAATGGCCGTTTTTTTTTTGTTATTTTTTTGTTATTCTGTTTTAGGTAAGGTAAAAATCAAGGGCTAGTTCCAACTGACCCTTGAGTCAATGCTAGCCCTTGATTTTTACCTTATTTTGGCCAGTTTTTTTTTGTTATTCTGTTTTTACCTAGAAAAACAGCATTGTTCGTTCGGACCTTTTTCTGAGAGTTTCAACGAATAGGCAAGGTGAAAATTCAGCAATTTCGGCAAGAATTCTACGCATTGTGGAGGACATCAACGATAGAAATTTAATAGACTTTCTGAAAGGCATAGCCTACAATTTCGAATTTTAGTTTATGTTTGCACTTTTTATGTGACAGTCTTGCTTCACGTTTGTGTTTCTTTGATTTTATTAAAATTATTAAGATTGCAGAATAATTCATTACGCCTATAACCACGTATGCTCTGCATGACACCTGTACTTCGAGGTGCAGCATTATATAAGGGGCAGCCTATGTTTCACGGCATGTTCTAAACAGTTGAATATTTGATAAATTTCTTTTTGGGGACTAGCTCAAATTTTTAAATTACTGGAAATTCACTTTGCCATCTAATAAAAAAATGATATTAATTAAAAAAACCACTAGTGCCCTACAAATCGATGTGTTTCAGGCTATATCTTTGCAGACTCCACTTTTAAAATTCGGACATAAGGTAGCGACACGCGCATGCGCCAAATTTTACATTGGTAGTTTTAACCCTAGAGTAGTCGCATGGGGTCCAAAGGACCCCAATGCTTTGTTTTCTCTTCCACACAAACATGTTCATGTTTGCATTTGACTTGCCCCTCCTACTACCTTCCTGTCTCTATGAGACCTTACTCAAGCAGTAACTTGATTGACCTTGAGTGGTTTGATTTGCTGGAAAATAAGCTCTTGGGGTCCAGTGGACCCCATGCGACCAGGTACAGTTGCCTAAATATTTTTTTGACTGTGGCGTTTTTTTATAAATCTTACTTTTTCTCAATATATATTTTCATATACTGTTGCTCACAAGTGAAAGTATAGCTATGGCTGAAGTATGGCATCTCAAAGACTTGGAGGATCAGGAAAAAACAAACCTTTGTGAAAATGATAGCGATGAAATTTTGGGTGGTGACAGTGACAGTGAAGAACAGGATCAGATTGAAGAACGAATAGAGGATTCTAATTCTGAGGAAAGTGCATTTTCAAGTGATGATGATATTCCATTGTCACAAAGGTTTTATCTCCAGGGGCGAAATAACTACAAGTGGAATTCAAATGAACCTATGCAATCAGTCAGGACACGGAGACACAACATTGTTGTACATTTACCTGGAACAACACAGTCATTCACTGATAAAAGAACTCCAACTGATATGTTTTTATGCTTTTTTACAGAAATAATGTTAGATGAGATTGTGAAATGTTCAAATCTTGAAATTGCTAGGGTTAGGGAGAATTTTGAGCGAGATAGAGATGCAAGTGATACTAACATTGTGGAAATAAAGGCTGCAATAGGACTACTGTTCATGGCAGGAGTTCTTAAATCCTCACATTGCAGTACTGATGAACTGTGGGGTAAACATGGTCCTGTTCCTCGTGAGATGTATCAGATTTGACAACAAAATTGACCGTGTGGAGCGTAGAAAGTTTGATAAGCTGGCACCTATCCGTCATATATTTGAACAGTTCAATGAAAACTGCCAAAGAGTATATACAGTCTCAGAATATACTACAATTGATGAGCAGATTTGGGCTTTTAGAGGTCGCTGTGGATTTAGGCAGTACATGAAATCCAAACCCGCCAGGTATGGAATAAAAGTAAATACACTTGCTGACTCAAGATCCTTCTATGTAAAAAATATGGAAATTTATTGTGGACGACAACCAGAAGGATCATTTCACTTATCTAACAGCCCTTCAGATGTTGTAAAACGACTTGTTGAGCCTATAAAAAGAACTGGGCGTAACGTAACATTTGACAACTGGTTTGCAGGAATCCCCTTAGTTGAGTATCTTCTGAAAGAGTGTAAACTAACATCTGTGGGGACATTGAGGAAAAACAAAACTGAAATTCCTCCATCATTGGTACAAACCAAAAATAGAGATGAGTATTCAAGTCAGTTTGTTTTCAGCAAAAGTAGGGTGACTTTAGTGTCATATATTCCAAAAAAAGGAAGCTTGTCCTTTTGGTATCCACAATGCATAATAACAAAGAAATAAATGCTGAAACAGGAGAGAAGAAAAAACCAGAAATAATTTGTTTTTATAATCAAACAAAAGGAGGAGTTGATATGGTTGACCACATGTCATCAAATTATTCGGTAGCAAGGAAAACAAACAGGTGGCCTCTAACAGTTTTCTTTCATCTGCTAAATATAGCTGGGATTAATGCCCAAGTAGTATACTTTTCTAACACTCAAGATAAAATATTGAGAAGGCACTTCCTGGGACAACTTAGTGAAGCCCTTACTATACCACATATCACGATGTGTCTTACAAGCAGCAATTTGTCAAGACAGTTAACAACCAGAATTAATCTGTACCTTGGAAATGTTCAAGATGAACAACAAGATGTTCAGGAATCTGTGCCTGAAGACCAACCACCAAAAAAGAAACAGAGATGTGCATTATGCCCCAGAAAAATGGACAGAAAGACAAAAACATGTTGCTCTAAGTGCCTAAAGTTTGTCTGTGGAAATCATGGAAATTATTACTGTAAAGAGTGTGCTAAAATGTGATTTTTTTATAGTTTATATTCTAAATAATATAAAAACGCCCATCTTTCTTTATAACTTTAATTTTTTTCTTTGGATTTTCTACTTTTTTCAAGTTACTGCAATTTTCGAATCATTTTTAATGTTCTGCAAAATGAAGCATAATTGTAATAAAACGTATTGTTAAATAGAGAGATGATTATTAATTTGCTCCTATTTAGTGCCCGAAACATGAATACACTTGATTAAATTTTTAATTATAGTTTTGATATACTGAAAAAAAATAATTAAAATGGGGTCCAACAGACCCCATGCGACCATCTCGCCCTCCCTGTTTACATTGAGCAAAATATTGCGCGAAACAAGCATGCAAAACATATCTAGAGTACCAGTACAAGAAGTGGGAGTGGCAAAACCCTTTGATGCGAGTCCAAAAACTGACAGTGCGGTGGCTCACCACGAGGCTGCCTCGTGCAGCAAGTTTTGGGGCGAATCCCCGTTTACACTGCGCGAGTCTTTTCTAATGAAATAGTTGCGCGAGTGTGTTGTGCGCAGTGTAAACCCAGCTTTAAGCATCGACGCTGCCACGATTTTTTAAGTACAATTTAGCAGACGAACATCACTTAAAAGACTTTGACGATGTAAATTTTACGTTTTAAATGTTGTGTTTACATCGTTTGCCCAAACTCTATTATTACATTAAACAGAGCAACAAAAAAAAACGGCCATTTACCCTCCCAGGGGCAAAACATCCGAGGGGCGAAACTTCCGTAAACCGTCTTTGAGCAAGTGGGCCGCCCAGAGGACATGGGCATCCGCCCTGACGTTCCCCATGATGTTGGCTTTCCCTGGGACCCACATAAACACCACTGTCTTGCCTTTCTTACAAAGAATAAAAAGCAGTTTGTGCACACCCTGTGCGATGGCATGTCAGCTATAAAGGGTGGGCAACTGCTAAAGGAAGGTGAGGGAGTCAGTCACAACAATGTAGTGTCCGTTTTTGAAACTATGGATGAGCTCCAGTGCCCTATGCAGAGCTGTGGGCTCTACAGTAAAGACAATGGGGACGCCTGGAAGGCAGCCCCCTATGAGTCGATAAGGTGTATAGACCGACCAACCCACAGCCTTGTCATCCTTTGACCCATCTGTAAACTGGAAAACGTGGTCATGAGGGTCAGTGAGTGGCGTCCAAACACCTGTTGGTAAACTGACCTATCGGTACTGGCTTTGAGGAAGGTTGTGACGATCCAGTTGAAAATGGACTCTGGCACAGAAGCCAGCAGTGCAGACTGCACTCCAGGAAGCTTCACGCCAACCAATAAAGGGAATAAAGGGATGAACTGGTTAGTGGAGGGTAGACATTGCCATTGACAAACCTTTCAAACTATGGGGAGGGGGACCTTTTTATTGACAATTTATGCTCAAAAAGACACTGCAAAAAAATCACATTTTATCCCACAAACAATAATTCTTTTAGGTTTATGTTTTTAAATTATGAATGTGTACATCATTATTTAAATTGGAAATTTTCAATCTAATATGATGCCCACAAGTGTAACTTTTAGTCAACATCATCACACCCTCATCCCACCTGCAGCATGGTCGGGTCTGTGGTCCCCCTGAACGTGCTCGGGACTGGGGGCACTACAGCCAGGCATCTGGGACCCACAGGAGTATTCACCAGGTTGTCTGTGGGGATGATGGCCTATCCCACTTGATCCAACATTGCATTATACAACCAAAATAGAAACTTTGGCAGGTAAATTAATGCTTTGTTGGTTATAATATTACTAAAAATTACAAATGTAACTTTTAGCAATTAAATCTATAATAACTATAATCACTTATGAAATCACCCAATCACCTGAGTTGATCCTCTATTTTGTGTGTTTTGTTGCCCCGTTTGATGTACGAGCCCGATTTTGCACGATTTTGTATATGTGCATGAAATAAATAAATAAAATCCAATTAATAAAATATGACGACATAAAAAACAATGATGGGTTTTCTGCATGCATCGCTTAACACGAAAAAATATTTTGGTCCCTTTAGTTTCATGTTAAATGAGTTTCACTGTAGCTCCTGCAGAACAAATCCCCCATGTGTGTCCAGGGTAGAATAGGCACTGTATCCCTGCATGTCATATGAGGCAAATAACAGGGACAACTTTCTCAAGTCATTGACTAGACGGAACCACCATTGTGGATCCACACGACCGTCTTAGATCTTCGCCTAGATCAAACTGCCATTGCATTTTGACATGTTCTTGGTTGATATAGGCTCCTCACTGAGGTTGTTGTTGTTATTTGTTGGTGTTTAAGGTCCCGTGAACTACAAGGTCATTAGAGACCCGTCCACTGCATGGTTCTGATGCATAGACTGCACCGGCACTACACCAATGCGACGATTATTGGGTATTAGCAGTACCCAGCTTTCTCGAGCGACCACCCATGTCAGTACTAACTGGGCTTGCGTTGCTTAACTTCAGTGATCAGACGAGAACTGGTGTGTCCAACGCAACTCTCCGCTCCTCTCACTGAGGTGACCAGAAAAACGCCTACCAGCATGTTAGCCATGCATGGATACCTGCATCCCTGGGAAAAGCAGATCCTGGTAATTGAGGAGGTGTATGCCCTGCAATGTCTCTGGGCCACCCCACCAGTGTGGGGTAGCCCACAGTCTCTAATACATCACTTTGGCCACAGCTTCCAAGGAGAACGGGTGACCAAGGCAGATACTTGGTCTTGGTCAACTGGCCAAGGGCACATGGGTCTGTGAACCCTTTGTCAACTGGCCAGAGGTGCACGGGTATGTGCACCCTTGGTCAAATGGCAAGGGATGCATAGGTCTATGCCCACTGGGGTACTATGATTGGACTGGCAGTTAACCCTGATGCCATTGGTGTGGTACTTGGGGATTATGCCACACTTGTGGTTGCCTGCCCGAGCAACCTTGGCGACCCAAATGGGCGTCTGCTTGTTGGGCTGAGTGGTGCATGAGGACTACAGGCTGCAAATGTTAAACACCTCAAAGTATGGTGGGAAATCAGAGGCTGGGGGGGCCTCATCAAATAACCCCACCCATTTTGTCTTCTTCTTTTGTGTCTATTACTAGTTCTTGTGCTGGGCCAGAAGATGACAGGCTCGGTCCCACCCAATGAAAGAGTCGGATGTCAATGAATTCATGGAAACAAGTAGTGCTCCAAGTAAGAGGACACATTACCGCCGTAAGCTGACTGGACCAGGAATGCAACTGTGGCGTCTACAGCATAGGCACCTGCCCTTACCAGCACCTTAAGGTGCAGGGCTCCACTGCTGATGTGAAGCATGTTCCTGCACCTAAGGAGGTCTTAGGTGCAGTCAAACCCACTTCCACACCTTGTTCCTATCCTCCCCAGTTTCTTTCCATATGTGGGGAGAATAGCGCAGCTTTGGGGAAGGCGTCACCCTTCCTTATTGCCAAAGCCATCAAGGGTATTGCCAGTGATGTGAATTCGGTCAAGAAACTGCACAATGGAACCTTGTGGGTGGACTCATTTGCCCCCACGAGATTGAGGCAATGCTAAAAATGTTGAAGCTCAGTGACTTCCCCATTGTGGTAGAACCATATTGCACTCTAAACACCTGTAGACGTGTGGTGGAGTGTGTCTCGACCTATGCAGTTAGAGAGAGGAGAAAATAGTGGAGGAGTTTAGGGACCAGGGTGTGGCGGCCTGGGAGTGACTCTGCCTAGGGTGCAGCCTGTACTGCCGGCCTCTGTGCCATGCTGGGCAGTGCCAGAGCCATGTTTTAATTGGATTCTCACAGCCTTCCCCAAATCCAGTACCAATAGGTCATTGTACCAACAAGAGTTTGGACCCCTCTCTCTGACCTATCGGGGCCATGATTTTATTTACATGGATGGGTAGAAGGATGGTGCCTCTGTGGGTTGGTCAGTCTTTACAACTAGTCATCTAATGGGGGCTGCCATCCAGGCGTCAGACAGGGCACTCCAGTGCACTGCATGTCCTCATGCCACCAGTCATGGAGGGAAGAGGGAAGATGCCAAATTAGCGATTTTTGATTTGCACCTTATATGTTTGCCAAAATGGTGTTCTAACTTTGTATATTCTTTACAGAAATCCATCACCAGGAAGCCACAGAGGAGTTTACAGCAACTGTAACACTTCGAACTTTTAGTTGCTAGTTCTTTAGTCTATATGCTGGTCTTCTTGAACTCATTTTTCAATTACCTCAATTGAAATTCTACCATCTGATGAAGTTCATTCCCCACTTTCCACTGCCCAATCTAAAATGGATAAAATAACAAAACGAAAAAGGAAATAATCTTTACAAGTGTAGGTAACGTGCTTCAAAATTATTTAGACCAACAAGCAGCAACTAAGAAATGTAATTGTAATAATCCAATTCCTTAATTTTTTAATACCATGGCAGTTGCTGTCTGGTGTCTCCAACCTCATTTGCTTTACTTGTATTGGACTAACTGGTGTTCCACCCTTGTTTTCAATGATCTACAAGGCCACAGAAGGGGACAAGATGGCAACCTACTACAGCAGGAACCCTACTGCCAACAAGCTACACAGTGAGGAGATTGAACATCAACTCAGGATACAGTAGTTATGTTACGTTTAATTTTTGTGTTCCGTAGTTAGTAGTGTATTGTTACTCTATACTAGTCTTGCTGCCACTGTTTTTTCTTTGCATTATGTGAAGTAACTCATAAAAATTTTCTTTTGACATCCTGAAATATGTTTGGAATTGTTGTGGGTTATCTTTAGGCATGGAAAATGAGTGTGATATTCCCCTTCTTCATAATGCGATTTTGGAATAGCATGCACCCAGAGTGTCTTTTTCATTATTTCCTTTGTATTTTTCAACCTCTTCACACAGAAATGCTAAAATTATTGTGTTGTCATGACCACAGGAATCCATTTTGTATGACTGTTAAAACTCAAATGAAAATAGAATTTTTGTCCACCTGTTGCAGTGCTGCAGCATGCTGCAGTTGAAGTGCATTTTGAGAATAGTTTTGAAGTGCAGTGCACTGCTGTGCTGTGCCACTCAAGTGTGGTCATACATTAAGTGCTGTCTGTGGAGAAAGGCCTCACATACCACAGTCTCCAGTGAGATCAAGCTATACCAGTGAGATCAAGGCATTTGACTCTGTCAACCACACGGTTCTCATTGCTGTCCTGCATCGTGCTATACTGAATCCATACATCCTTAACCTGCTGCTATCCTTTCCCAAGGGCAGGATGGCTAGACTTAGAAATTCTCATCATTCTTGCAGGTTGGAGCAAGAAGTTCCTGAAGGTTTAGCACTGAGGCCTCTTTTTTTCAATCTAGATGACAATTTCAATCACTGATGACAATTTCTTGGGTCTTGAATTTCCATCTTGCTCCCTTAACCTTGCTTTATCTTTGTTGACCAGTCTTCTCAATCGACTGTCCCAGTGGTATGAGGCCAGGGGCATGAGAATACATATTGAGAGACCCAAATCATTATTTTTAGGCCTCAGCGTTTCCCTATAGACTCGAGCTTGCATAATCTGCCCATTAGAGTTCTCGGGGAGGATGTTTGACCCTGCTCTTAAATTCCTTGCACTTCAGGATGCACTTCTTGCCAAATTAAGATCCCACTGCTATTTGTTCAAGCGCTTAAAACCTGATCTTACCCAGGCTAAGCTACTTTTGATATTTAAAGCCAAGGTTCTTTCAATCATTAGGTTTGCATCTCCTTATCTTGCTGGCCTTACAAGCGCCCAGAGCCAGCCCTTGATAGTGGCATGTATTGTGAATGTAATTCTTTCCATTCCGTATACCCATATGGTTTTGGGCACCTGCAAACGTTTTGCTATTTTGCCCTTTCAGGGCTTCCTATGGTTATGCCATTTATCTACCCTTGCAGCAGCTCTCAGGAACTCGGAGCATCCGTGTCACTTTATTGCTCACTATTTCTTGGCCTCCGTTGAGGTTCGCATTACTAGGCGCTACCTGTTCCAGCCTGTATTACTGTTTAGTGACTTTTGAAGTCGCCTTATTCCTTGTGCAGTTTTTCGCTCCTGGAATTCTCTGCTGTATTCACCCAGGTCTTCTGTGTTCTCTTGTTCTGCCTTCATATGTAAGGGGAATTGCTATCACTTCATGTGTGCTTTGCATGTCTATTTATTACAAAATTAGTTAACTGGACTGTTAGTCCCTAATTGGTTGTTATGTCTTGATGTGTTGTTTTGTACAGTCTGTATGTTGAATAAATAAATAAATAAATACATAAATACATTTAAGATCTGCTATGATGGATATTGAAAGGTGATGCCTATCAGGACTTACAAGTCCTGAATTGTGCATTCTTGCAACAACGTGGGGCTATCCCAAGAGGGGACAGGGTGGTTACCCTAACAGCTAATGCAAAATTGTCCAGTCTGACAGGGTACAGGGGTGATCACACCCTGCCAACAATAGTCACATTTGGCATTGCCAGAACAGGAAGTCTGCCAATGGCCAAATCGCTGGTACATGAAACCCCACAGCAGGTTTGGTATGGAGTTATGGGCATGTAACTGGAGATAGCTGGCCATAATGTGATACTGCACCTGGGGCCAACCAAAGGTCAGCATGACGGTGTACAAAGTGCATGACTCTGTCATGTCAAACCATGGTGCAGCAGGCAGCTGTGACAACCTGGTCCCTCATCTCTTAAATTTCTCCTCAGCTTCCCCACACAGGTTGGGGCACTGCCCCATGCCTTTACTAGTGTTAAGCATTTGGTGGGGCCCCACTACTGTGGGGAAGTTACCAAGATTCTGCATTTTTGAAAGTGCTACAATCTGGTGGGAGGCTGCAACCTCCACCAAAAAGAGCCATTGCCCAGTTTCTTGGTAAAAGTTACATCACTGGCAATGCCCTTGGTGCTTTGACAATTAGGAAGGGTGAAACCTTCCCCTAGGCAGCACCATTCTCCCTAGTAATAGAGAGGAACTGGGGAGGGTAATCAGTTGTGTTTGATGATTTGACTGCATATAAGATCTCTTTAGGCACAGGAACCTGCGTTGCATCAGCAGTGGAGCCATGCACCTCAAGGCTAAGAGAGTGCTGCCTCTTGTTAATGGTAGGAGCCAACACAGAAGGTGTCACAGGGGCGTCCCCAGATCCACAATGTTTACAGAGGAACGTGAGAGCCGAATCAGAGCTATGTTAGTATCCGTAATTTAAATGACACTCATCCCTCTCTGTTGAGTGGACTGTGCCAGGGACATGTTGAGGAAGAAGAGGAGAAGGTGGGGTGTTTTGGAGATGTCCCCAGCCTCATATTTCCCGCCATATTTTGTGTGGTTATAGATTCGCTGTCCACGACCTCCCTCCCACAACGGAGCCCAACAAAGGGACGCCCATTCGTGTCTTCAGGGTTGCTTCAGCAGGTAACCAGCAGGGGGCATAACCCACGAGTGCCAAACAAATGGCATAAGGGGCTAGTTATGCCGATCCCCGACAGTAACCCTAAGGGGCATTATGCACCCTTCCAGCCAATTGACCAGACCGCATACCCTCCTAGTGGCGTTTCCTATTGGGGACTTGGGGTCACAACCATTCCCCTCCAAGTGCCACAGAAGCCCCATCAGTGGGGGCAGCCCAGATCCGAATTTTGTGGGGTGCAGGGTGAAGGATGATAGGGTTGTTGGCCATTCATAAAGGAAAGGGGCAGTAGTGGATCCAGCAGCAGATCAAGTGGGAGCACTTCAAAAAAAAAGTGTGCCCCAAATACAGGATGAGGTCATCTCAAATAGGTCATCTCCTGCCCCTTACACAATGTCGTATCTTCAGTGATTTAGCCAACTACAGATTTGATTGCAACTGTTGGACATGTGGATAGCAATGTAAAAATGCCTCATCAGTTGCACCCCGTTGAGGCGCTGAGGGGTAGCAATTCCTGCATTGCTCCCCCCTCTGCCTTCGTCTGTGGAAAGAGGCATTTGTCACTGTCTAGGAAGCTGGTGTTGGGAAGATCAGACATGTTGGTGGAGGTTGGAGATAATTGGGAGTGGAGAGGTGCAACTCAGACATGACCCAGTCACAGGCAGGGAAAGGGTATGATGATGAATGGATGTGTTGGTATGGTGGGGGAGAACCAAAAGCTAGACCCAATGGTAGATCCAGGGGTGGATCAGGAGGAAGTGATTCAAATAAGTGTACTCCAAATACTTTTAAATATTCAGAATCCATTGTTATAAATCTAGCTAGCAATTACAACAGGTGCTCTACTGCCCCTCAGGCAGTGCCCTCTCTTCAGTGGTTTAGCCAACTGTGGACTGCACTGCAACTGTTGAACTGGCAGTATAGAAGTGGGGATAGCAGTATAAAAATGCCTTATCAGATACAAAGGTGAATCATGCATCGGTTGAAATATGCACCCCCATTGAGACACTGAGGGTGGAGAAATTGCTGCATTGCTCCTTCTCCTGGATCTGCCACTGTCTGGAACCCACTGACCCACCCCTGCCACAGATGGGATAAGGATATGATGATAAAGCATAAGAGATTACTGTTGTGTGGGACAGCAAATATGTGAAACAGGCGTCTTCGAATGTTCAACACAACGGATTTTTGGGTTGATATCGCACAGAAAGGTTGTCTGCCTATGGTTGAAAGATTACAGTAGAACAATAGATAAAGACCATCCATGAGCTATCATGCATCAAGAAATATGATAGCTTCAGAAATACCTGCAAGTCAAAACAGGTGTTTGCCTCAATTCCATTTCATTCAATATGGGTACCCTTGTTATTGAACAATGTGGAACATTCTGGGTATTGATATAAGGGTTAAAAAGAGATCTCAAGTAACTCCACAAGAGGAAAATTAAATCATTATGCATTCAATCATTACTAGACCTATAATATAAATGTAAAGTATGTATTTGTGGAGTGATAAAATGAAAATCGAATGATCAAAATACTGCAATTTCATTTATTTATTCCAAACTATGAAAATTTTTTTGAGAGAAAACCTTAAGTGATAAAAAAAATGATTTTCGTTTTTGGAATCAGCACACCTAATAATATAAAAATCAGTTATCAAAAGTAAAACAATTTTTAAAAAGTATTTTTTGCAGACCTGTGTAATCATTATTCTAATTTCTAATTCGAATATAATACACTGCAAGCAGCCTGTTTTTGCCAATATGGCAGAGGAGAGACTAACTCTCAATCCTACTTATGATAACATAATACTCCTAAAACCCTAAGCTATAATTCAGGAGCCTCCCCTAATACAATACTAGCTATGGTTGGTTTTCCTTGGATGAAGCCCTCCACCTTATCCTCACCAAGGCTATTCCATTGTCAAATGACTCTTGGCAAAAATGACCAGTAGTACGAGTCTGTCTGTGTGCTAACCTCTTTCAATTTATATGGATGATCCTTTCTGCCTTTATACTCAGCTGGGGACACACTTCCAGAAGAAGGTCCATTACATCCTAGCAGTGGCAGACTTATAAAAAGGCTAATGCTGTGAGATATATGCCTCTGGCTTAATGTATCCCACCCTAGTTCTTTAATCATGGCAGATACACTCTCTGTGTGAGAAAACCTATTAAGTACAATTCTTGCTGCTCTCCTTTGGATCCTTTCAACCTCCCAAGATAAATCCTGCCTGAAGGGGAACCAAATTGGACTGCCATACTCCAAAATTGGGCATACCATAGAAATATATACTGTTTCCTTTACCTCCTTTGAGCTATCTTGAAGGACCCTATTAATCAGATGGAGGAACTGACCAGCCCTCCCAATCACTTTACCAATGTGATCCTTCCAATTACCCTGACTAATTAAGACAATTCCCAGATGTTTATGGGTTACAACCCTATCAACCCTAACTCCACCTATGTGATAATCAAAATCAAGTAGCTTTCTAGATCTGGATCTTGTAAGGATCCTACACTTCCTCAGGTTTAATGGCAATTCCCATTTTACACACGAATTGTATATCCTATCTAGATCCTGTTGTAATTGCACACAGGATGATAACTCATCATCTAATACCTGAGCAGCACATGTGTCATCTGCAAATAGTTCAAGGAAGGAATTAATATCAAGCCCCATGTCGTTCACATAGAGAATGTACAACAAAGGACCCAATACACTTCCCTGAGGGACCCGTGACGTGACTGGTTTCCACTGAGATGCACAACGCTTGAAAATGACCCTCTGTTTTCTATCAAGAAGATAGGACCTTACCCATTGAACAACATTTCTATGTATCCCTAAGTAGGACATTTTTGAGACCAGCTTATCATGGGGCACCATGACAAAAGCCTGTTCAAAGTCCAAGAATACAACATCAACCTGCTTTCTGCTATCTAAAGCCTTTTGAATATGATCCATGTGTGTCACATGACCTGCCTTTCCTAAACCCATGTTGGTTATTTCTAAGGATGCCCTTCCTTTCCAGATATCCCATTATAGATGAGAATAAGATGTGCTCAAATATCTTGGATACAGCACTTGTTAATGAAACTGGTCTATAGCACTTAGGGTCTGTCATGTACCCAGACTTGAAAATGGGCACCACATTTGCCAGTTTCCATGATGCTGGAACAATGCTTGTGGCTAATGACTTTTTAAAAATTTCCACCAAGTAACAGCTAAAAATCCCAGAAAGCCATTGCAGAATAAATGGTGAAACACCATCAGGGCCGATGGCCTTAAATATACTGGTAATTTACTCAGTAGCTGCTCAATTCCCACCCTAGTGATAATAACCTCATCCATTCCTCCTGGCAAATCCCTAACAAATTCTGGCTGGGAGCTGTTTCTACTGGTTGCAAAGCATTTTGCAAATGTATTATTAAAAACGTTGGCAATCATAAGACTATCCTTGACTAAATTTCCTGACCCATCCTTAACCACTTTATCCCTATCTCCCTCCTTCCTACACCTCTTTATATATCCCCAGAATGCCTTTGGATTTTTCCTAAGCTTATCTCCAAAAATGTTCTCATGAAAGTTCTTGTAAGCTTCCTTCATGAACCCTTTAACCATTTTGTGGGTCCCCTTAGAGACCACCTCACTATTGACGTCCCTCCCTCTCCTAAGTGCATTCTTAGCCTTTCGCTGGTTTCGCAAAGCTACCTTCACCTCCTTAGTATACCATTCTGGAACAGAGTTTTTCCTTATAATTTTGGTGGGGACAGCTAGTTGTGTACCCTCTTCTAATAGGGCTAGGAATCTATTCCAAGATTCCTCAACACCACAGGTATTAGCAACGGTGTAAAAATCATTTAATCCATATTCCAGATAAGACTTGAAATACTCCCAATTAGCCTTATTATATTGGTATGCCACCCTCCTTCCTGCCACCCGTCTAGATAACCTTTTCACTATCTCCACCCTAACCACTGCATGATCACTAATTCCTTCAATACACTCTATATTATTTATAGAGTTGGGCACATTTGTGAATACTAAATCTAAAATTCCCCCTTTCTCATGTGTAGGCGTGGTCACAATCTGTTGGAGCGACGAGTTGCATTGGACACACCAGTTCTTGTATGATCACTGAAGTTAAGCAACGCAATCCCAGTTAGTACTGACATGGGTGGTCGCTCAGGAAAGCTGGGTACTGATAATACCCAATAATCGTCACATTTGTGTCGTGTCTGTGCAGTATATGCATTAGAACTCTACAGTGGACGGGTCTCTAATGACCTTGTAGTTGACGGGACCTTAAACTCCAACAAACAACAACAACACAATCTTTTCCAATCCATTACAGTACATTTGAACAAAAAAGAGATTTAGAGCCCCTGATAATGTTGAATTTATATTGGGCTGCATACTACCCCAATCCAACCCTGGTAAATTGAAGTCCCCAGCAAGAATTATCATTGGGACCTTTTTTCTTTGATGCAGAAGCTCCAGTGATTGTGATAGTCTGATCAGTAGTCGGATCAGTGGTTATTATATTATTAATATTAACTGTTTTTACTATATGATAAGTGCTCACTGTTAATCAAAAAGTATTAAAAGTTTATGACAGGGGTAGCCAACATTTTCTGCAGGTGGGCTAAATTTAAGAAATAATATTTCCTGTTGGGCCACGCACCCCCTGCATGTGTGATCATGGTCAAACGCTATCCTGGTTGATGCTGATTCATGATGTAATGTATTTTGGTGATGTGTACTATAATTTTATGTTCAATTCACCTAGCTCTGCGGGCCGCAATATGGTTCCCGGCGGGCCGCATGCGGCCCGTGGGCCTTGTGTTGGTCACCCCTGATTTATGATAATTCAATTTTTGTGGGGCCCCTTGACACTTGGGGGCCCAGGGCTTAAGCCTATTAGTCCCGATGTAGATTTGTCCCTGTGCAGGAGGTATAGTACGCCTATTCTACCCCGGGCATACATGAGGCCGAACACCGTTTAACCGTGACTAAGCCAGTGCCAAGGCAGAGGCATGTCGCCCCTTTCATTCTTCTTTTCGAAATTGTAGGGTGTGCCTAATTTAACCGGGGGGGGGGGGGGGTAGGCAGGGACTTGGTGGGAGATAGGCGAGAATGGAGGGCTGGAACCCACAAACCCGACTCTGCCACAGACGGGATAAGGGTATGATGATGATAAATGTGTTCAATGTACAAGGGCTTTAGATGCTTGTAAGTTAAATAGTCTGCCCCACTTCCATTTTGGTCTTCCCCTACTCCTGGTGCCACCAATCAACCCAGTCCCATAATGGAACGAATAAAATCCTCCTCCCTTCCTCATCACATGTAATAATGTAATCAATTCAGATACTGTTGGCTCATGACTCTCCACTCATGTTGCACAGCATTCACATCGCAGCCACTGGCATTCTCCTTTCATAGTCATTTTTGACTGACCAGCACTCTGAGGCATCCTACATAGCTGGCCTAATGACAGTCCTGTAAACTTTGCTTTCAAATTTTATTAGGACCCAGCGGTTGCACAGGACTCCAGTTTAGCCATCCATAAGTGGAAATACTATAGAAATTAAATTTATGTTGATGAATCTTTAAACGAATTGTTAATTCTGGGATGTGTATCCATGTAGGATGCAGAGTTTGAATCTGGGACTGTCCCAGAAAATCCGGGACGAACCCTGCATTACACTGCATAACAGTGAAGATTTAGGCACATTTAATGTGTTCTTCAGTTGACGCCATTTTTAAATTACCCATAATCCACTGCAACTTGGAAGAAAGTAGAAAAATTTCAACTTGAAGGGGTGGCTAAAAGTAGCTGTTATAGCAGTTCAACTCTTATAAGATTAGGGGTGTTCCACATAATAGTTACTATTATAGCAGCAACTTTTATAGCAGCTACTGCTTAGTGGAACAGCACCTTTACAGATAGCAAAAACATCCATAGTGTCCTCAGTGTAAAGAGATCCAGCCATGGTCTTGAAGGAGGACGATGCCGTTGCACATCAATACTATCGATTAAATCACGCCAGCATTAGATAAAGGTTGCATTTCAAATTAGAAATGAAGACTGCTGCTGACATGGCTTAAAAGTGAAGTTTTATAATCCTCAAGCGGAATGCCGCCCTAGAGGGACATCTGTTCACCCTAATAAATGAAAACTTTAATTCTCAATCTTTTTTGCTACATTAACCTCTCAGTAGACGTCCAAAATACACAATTGATTTAATTTTTTAAATTGGAGTGGAAGCTTTTATAGTACAAAATACATATTTGCAGTTTTCTTATTTATAAACCGATAAAGTCTTTCAAAAATAGTTGTTTAAATCGATTTTTGATAAGTATATTGCGGAGTACTTACCGAAAATGAGTAAATATCACCAGAGATGTGATTAAAGAAAGTAACGATAAACTTAATCCAATTATTTCCATAATTCTTATTCCCTGAGCAACTTGTATTTTAATCTGAAACAAAAGAAAATGACATTGTATCCTCAGAGTCATCAATCTTAACCTATTCTCCTGCCTAAGGGAGGGTCATAAGCCCATTTAACCCAGATCACATGAGCAACAGGTGCAAGATAAGTTTGCGCAGGCTCAAAGCTCACCATTAACAGTACCCTTATCCCACCTTCGGAAAGGCTCTTCCGCCTAACTCACAGTAGGTCACCTACGACTCCACACATTCTCCTCTCCTCTCATAAAACCAGCTTAACTTCTGCTTTGGTCTTCCTCTGCTCCAGGTACTAAACCAAAACGAAACGCGTCTATAACCAAAAGGAAATTTTATGGCCCTGACTATATGCCTAGAGGCCTTGACTATTTCCGCCTTCTTAACCCTGTCTACCACCCTATTAGTGGTAGGATAGGTGTTCACATCGTCCTCTCCCCTAGAGCATTCGAGACTATGGAAATATTATTCACACCTCCTCCTTAACTCAGAAGGGGGAAGTAGGACCCGCCCTTGCTATCCTTCACAGCTATGGCTGGGGGTGTATATTTACTCGCTCTTTCTCTAGCCTTGGCCAGTTTAAAGCTGCTTCCTTCCCCGCTTTTTGTTCCTTACGGATCATAGAGGGCCTCACTTCTGGCGTTTCTCCAAGGCAATGATCCTCCTAGCTGTGGTCTTAGCCAACCAATAGTGAATTTCATTCTCCTGGTCCCCTATCTCCATCCACCTGTGGAATGGAGCTTTATTTTGTTTGATGGCTGCCTCTACCTCATCATTCCACCACTGTGTCTGCCTGCCGTGAAATGTACCACATACTCTGGCCTGGCCTAAAATGGCTTCCCACAATTTATAATTTTTCTTGCGACCTTGTTCCACAAGACATCAGCTGTCCATTCCCAATTTCAAACAACCTGTCTTTGTAATTTCTGTGTCAAATGCTCTGTTTTGGTGGGCAATTTCCACCACTCAATAACCTGATTGCCTTTCTTTGAATGTGCCTTGCCCATCACTTTCACTACAATTTCTAACATAAGGAACTTGTGGTCACATTCTCTTTAAAAAATTTTCACTGTTGAGTAGAGGGAGGTGGGGCTAATTGATGCATGGGGCATGTTGATATTTACTTGATTCCATCAAATGGTACAAAATGCAACCACTCTAAATATAGCCTCTTAAAAATGTCCCTATATGAAGCAAATGTACAACTTTCCACGTGGTTTTAACTTTTGGACCATAAATTATTCACTTTAATATGTTTCTGGTGTAAGTAATTTTTTCATCTAGGCTAGTGTAACTTTTTGCATGAGGGCAGCTTGAAGTAATAACTATTCAATTTATTTGTTAAATAGCAGGGGTATACAAGAAATTTACAACTAGTTGTTGGCTGCTTATGCACGATGGTTAACTTCTATGATATCAATTTATAAATTCTTAGGGACCCCTCAAAGTATATCAACTCGCCCCGACCCTGGGGTATGTTGATGCATGTGGTGGCTCCCCTCATTTTATTTTTTTTTTTTTTTGCTTTTTCTACTTGTTCTTTCTTAACCCTAGAATGGTAAAGGGTAGTCTAACAGACTACCTGCATCTTTCAAAAATCGCTGATCATTGGTTTCTAAGCATGCGATGTCTCTGAAATTTTCAGTACCTTCATTCTTTTATAATTAATACCGATCCATGCAATGATTTCCTTATAAATTAATTCCAATCTATATACTTTTGGTAGTTGGTAGTCTGACATACTACCTTTACCATCCACGTTTCTAAAACTTCTGAAATAGCACAGCTCTGCGTGACAAATGCACATCGCAGTGCAGCACTATTATGGGAGCAGCCTAAAAATTTTCCAGTGGAAAATTTGGCTGCAGTGTGTGAGTGTTAAGAGCGGTGTACACTTGACGTTTATTTATGTGCGTATTCTTATGCTCGAAGACCTGTGACGTAATCATTTTGCAGCAGGCATACTATGCCGGTGCACACATGAGCGTTCTGTATGCTACTTGGGAGTGTAAGCAGCTTTCAAGCATAAAGATACATACGTGCATTTCCAAAATCAAAACTTTTTGATTTTGAAGCATTTATGCCTGAAAGATGCACATGTGTGGCTCACATTCTAGCAACTTGGACTGTAAATCTACTGATCTACAACATAACATAATAAAATAAGAAAAGCGATTTTTAATGTAAAAACAGGTTGTTTTATTTTTATAATATATAGTTTCAAATGATAAGTAACTGCAACAGTTATGCCCTTAAGTCATGTACACTAGGAAGGGTTCTTCAGCATTCACTTTCAATGGCATGGGGAGGAGCAAGCACTGCTGCCCCTATGTCATTTTGTCATCATATGTATGACAACAAGTCTTACACTACGTTTGAAAACGCCAAGTGTAAACCACACTTTAGGCAGTGAAGAGAGCCGCTTCAATAGAATGCAACAAGCAGAGATGCAAATGCTGTGGTACATGAGCGGTGTGTCAAGGGCTGATGGAATTGGGAATGAGTATATTAGAGGTAGTCTGGGGGACATCCCCAAAATATGAGGGAGAATAATTGTGGTTGTATGGACACATAATGAGAAGAGATGAGGAGGAGTTTGTTAAGTCAATTTCAGAAATGCAGGTGGTCATAAAGCACCCTGGGCAGGGGGATACTGAAGGCCTCTCCCTAACCAAAAGTCAAGCTATGGAGGGTGCAAACACATCTGCTACATGAAATCGTCAAGTTTGCTCCTTCTGCACTTCAAAAAAATTAAATGGGTGATGCAATATTCATGACACTGATGCTCCAGAGCAATCTGAGGTAATTATCACAGATAAATATGTATTGAATGTCAATATTTAAAATAAATTGTGTATTTTGCATTGCAGCATATTGCTTAATAAATATGCACTCGAGTTTTAAAGTTATAACACTGCATTTCAATAAAATATTTGAAATTACTTTGGTAGTCTTATGGACTACCCTTTACCTTTAATGTAACAGCAAAGGGAGCATTACCTCCCTAGGGTTAATAGAAATTGTGGGAAAATGTAGCTCTGTAACATACTTTTCATGTGAATTAAAAGAAATGAATTTGCATTTATAATTTCAGATTTGTTTAAAAAAACTAAAAAGATGCATCAATTAGCCCACCTTCCCCTACCCAGCAATCCTGAGCCTCTGCTGTATGTTGCCCTCTGCCCATAAAGAAAGCTATGCATGACCTCCCTTGTGGTGATAGGAATGTGTTCAGCTGCTTGTCCCTCTTCCACAACCATGCATTTGACAATTCAAGGCCATATGCTCTTGCTACCCTAAGAATTGACTGCCCATCTATGCTGGCTATTGTACACCCCTCAGTCCCTTTATACACTGCCTTCCCCCAAAAATCCAGGGAGTGCACCGACTTATCATAGTCCCTCCAGAAACCTACAAATGTGGGTCCATGAAAATCTCCTTGAGGGGCATTAAATATTTTCCCACCAAACTACTGTAATTAACATTATCCTGCTATTTCTTCTTTACACTAAGATGACCGCTTGCTGCAGCTCACTATTCAAC
Organism: Trigoniulus corallinus; assembly: GCA_013389805.1. Classification (NCBI taxonomy): domain Eukaryota; kingdom Metazoa; phylum Arthropoda; class Diplopoda; order Spirobolida; family Trigoniulidae; genus Trigoniulus; species Trigoniulus corallinus. Next base: position 29,938,817 of record JAAFCE010009126.1, read on the forward strand.
ACTAGCAGTATATATGACCTTTACACCCCCCTCCCCAAATTACTTTTCAGCTACCACCCTTCCACCTAGTTTCCTTCAATGCTTAGTTTACAGGAGGAAGCAAGTAAATTGTCACAATTTACTATGGGAGAGCACTAGCCAGCAATACTTGCTTGTTTAAATGATCCCTAAGAGCACCCTTGTGGCAAATTTTATAATTTGCAGAGAGAACCATCATTGCTTGTCTAAACGTGTTGCTAAAGTGCTGAGCAGTTCGTTCCATGGCAAGGTAGGGCTGAGGATTTTTGGTCACTCGAACAGTGCAGGGAACTTCACAGGAGGTTGGGAGTTTAAGTCTAACCTCGTGGCTGTTTCTGGCGATCCAGTCATGCTCCAGTGTACCATGGGTTTTGTCTCCACTGATGACCACCATGCTTTGCATGGAGCAAGGTGCCAACTTTCCTACAGCAAAAAGGTTTGTACTTTAATTACTATTACACTGGTCAGCTTACACTGGTCAGCATGATTTTTGATGTCGTTATGATGTTATCTGATTTGAAAACAGTTTTTTATGCTGGCTTCAAATATGCAATTAGTTTTTTTCCATCACGTATTCTTTTTAAACAAATCTGCTTTAATGATGTGCTGAGATACCCTAAATTTCAAGATTATTGTTTGGTGTCTGAGTTTACAACAGGTAGAAGGCCACATTTCTGGGTTGAATTTCAAGAATAAAGGGCTGTGAAATAAAGTTGCCTTGCATGAAGTTGGAAGACGTCATAGTATTTGGCACCATGGTGAAGTTTTTGGGCCCAAATAACTCATCTATTCATGCAGGCAGAACTTAATGATTTGGTGAGAGATTTGAAGTTATCTAAAGGGCATCTGGAATGGTGGGGGACTTAGTGGGGGATAGGCGGGAGTGGAGGACTGGAACCCATAGACCAGACCCTGCCTCAGGCAGGAGAAGGGTGAGATGATGATGATTTGAACTTATCTAAAAGTGCAGCAAAAGTTCTTGGTTTTAGATTAAAATCAAAAAACCTTTTGGCCCCAGGGGCATTTATCTAATGGTATCACCATACAGAAGAAGAGTTACTGTCATTAGAGAGCTTGAGTGATCCGTTATAGAACAACGTGTGTTACACAACATAAAAACACATTAGAACGTATGGTTCTGTGAAAAACACAGTTTGAGTGCTCTGGAACCACACGTTATCTTTAACGCTCTGCCCTCTATTGGTTGGAACATGAAACTTGGTTCCTTTCGAAGTAATTTTAGTTATTTTGAATGGGTCTGCCATTTTATCATAACGTTCGTTTAAACCTATGTAGAACATATGATTACTTCAGCATACGCTCAAACACACGTTTATAATTTTTCTTTGGAATGTTGCACATGCGTAGTAACATATTCGTGTGCTTTGCGTAACATGCATTGTTCGAAAACAGATCACTCACGCTCTCCATTCTTTGTTAAGGAACACTCAATAATGTCATGCTGTGGCATTCCTGGCCACATGAAATATTTTCAAATCCAATATGCTGCTTCTGGGTGGAGGCTCTGTATTGACTCCTCCAAAAGGAGTTTAAAGTCAATACTTTTTCATAATGGGAGTAAGTAGATTATTCTGTCCAGCTAAGAGAGTCTTTTGAAAGTGTGAAAAAGGTGTTGATGAAAATTAAAAATGAGGAGCACAACTGGCAAGTTTGTGGAGATTTCAAAATGATAGGCATACTTCTTGGTCAGCAAGCAGGCTATAAAAAAATGCCATGTTTTTTTTTGTGAGTGGGACAGTAGAGCAAAAGATAAGCACTGGGTGAAGAAATCATGGCCAAAAAGAAAGCATCTCTTGCCAGGGACAAAAAAATATTTAGTGGAGACCATGCTGGAAAAGTAGAAGAAACTTGGATGCAAAATGAGTGAAATATTTGAAATATTTGAAACATTTGAAATATTTCCCAAACAGCATTGGAGATTTTAGTGAGGAGAATGGTGAATGATTTCACCAAGATATTAAAGAGATGTATAAGGCAAGGTGGAATTCTAACATGCTGGCGGATTCCTGCTGGAACCCCGAATGAGAGTGCAAGAAACTTCCAAAATGTTCAAGGAGGTCAAAGAAAGGGAAGTTTGAAGTAGAATAAAAGTACTGCAAAGCCATTCCTCACCAATACATTTTCTATAAGTCCAAGAAATCAGACAAAATATTGTTTTTTTTAACATTCCTCTTAAAACTATTATAATTGAAGGAGATGCTTTTGTGTAATAATATTTCCAAGAAATCAATCAAAATTCATGGAAGTTAAAGTAATTATTAGGGATTTGTGAAAAATCTGGACGTGCCTGAGAAAAACTAAACCCATATTTGAATAAGGAATCAGCTGAATTCTTGCAATGGAAGGGAAGTGTATTGGGTCCTTTGTTGTACATTCTCTATGTGAACGACATGGGGCTTGATATTGATTCCTTCCTTGAACTATTTGCAGATGACATGTGCTTCTCGGGTATTAGATGATGGGTTATCATCCTGTGTGCAATTACAACAGGATCTAGATAGGATTTACAATTGGTGTGCAAAATGGGAATTTCCATTAAACCTGAGGAAGTGTAGGATCCTAACAATATCCAGATGTAGAAAGCAACTTGATTTTGATTATCACGTAGGTGGAGTTAGGGTTGATAGGGTTATAACCCATAAACATCTGGGTATTGTCTTAAATAGTGAGGGTAATTGGAAGGATCACATTGGTAAAGTGGTTGGGAGGACTGGTCAATTCCTCCGTCTGATTAATAGGGTCCTTAGAGATAGCACAAAAGAGGTAAAGGAAACAGCATATATTTCTATGGTATGCCCGATTTTGGAGTATGGCAGTCCAATTTGGTTCCCCTTCAGGCAGAACTTATCTTGGGAGGTTGAAAGGATCCAAAGGAGGGCAGCAAGAATAGTACTTAACAGGTTTTCTGACACAGAGAGTGTATCTGCCATGATTAAGGAACTAGGGTGGGATACATTAAGGCAGAGGCGTATATCTCACAGCATTAGCCTTTTTATAAGACTGCTGCTGCTAGGATGTAATGGACCGTTGGCTGGAAGGGTGTCCCCAGCTGAGTATAAAGGCAGAAAGGATCATCAATATAAATTGAAAGAGGTTAGGGCACAGACAGACTCATACTACTGGTCATTTTTGCCTAGAGTCATTCGACAATGGAATAGCCTTGGGGAGGATAGGGTGGAGGGCTTCATCCAAGGAAATCCAACAATAGCTGGTATTGTATTAGGAGAGGCTCCTGAATTATAGCTTAGGGTTTTAGGAGTATTATGTTATCATAAGTAGGATTGAGAGTTAGTCTCTCCACTGCCATATTGGCAAATAAGGCTGCTTGCAGTGTATAATATTAGAATTAGAATTAGAATCATCAGAAAATTTTTTTCAAAATGCAGCCCTGTGTTATTTATTTAAGCATTAATTATTAAGGTATTTAGGTGTAGGGGTCAACTGATGGGGGATATCATGTGAGTGGACAATGATGAAAACAACATTGAGTGTCTCCTGTGAGGTAGGACGGCAGCCCCCACAGGTAACCCTGTAACTATTGCTGCAGGTTCTAGACATCTGACTGGGGTGCCCCAAGTCAGAACTGACACACGAAATAAATGCCATGGGCAGAGTAAACTGCTACATTGGCGCGTCCCCGGGTGGCGGATAGGGGAACTCCTGCAGCACGTTTGGGGAATGGCGATTTAGTCAGCCCCTGGATGTGCTGAGGGAAGGAGTAAAATAAAATAGCTCCCACGGACCAAATCCCCCATGTAGACTGGAAGAATCCACCATTGTGGATTCACACGACTGTCTTGTCTTCACCTGGATCGACAGTTGTGGTTTGACATGTTCACAGTTGGTGTAGGCTCCTCCCAGAGGTGACCATAAAAAAACGCCTACCAACGTTGACTGCGTGGAGACCCATACCCCTGAGAAAAGCGGATCCTGGTGATTGAGGAGGCATATGCCCTGCAATGTCTCTGGGCCATTTCACACTTGTGTTTGTTGTTTGTTTGTTTGTTGGAGTTTAAGGTCCCATCAACTACAAGGTCATTAGAGACCCGTCCACTGTATAGTTCTAATGCATATACTGCACAGACACTACACTAATGTGACGATTATTGGGTATTAGCAGTACCCAGCTTTCCCGAGCGACCACCCATGTCAGTACTAACTGGGCTTGCGTTGCTTAACTTCAGTGATCAGACAAGAACTGGTGTGTCCAACGCAACTCGCCGCTCCCGTCACACTTGTGACTTGGCTCACAGCCATAGAGGGCTTAGGTTGCAGCCTATAGTCTCCACTACTTCACTTTGGCCACAGCTTTCAGGGAAAACGGGAGGCCAAGGCCCGTTCTTGGTCAAGGGCCAGGATTGCATGTATGTGCGCCCTTGGTCACCTGACAGGTGGTCAGGCGGCGGGGGCGCATATTTATATGCCCCCAAGGGTTACTGTGAATGGACTGGCAGTCAACCCCGATGCCTTTAGTCTGGTACTCAGGGATTATGCCATCCTTATGCCATCCCAAGCACCCTTGGCGAACCCGAATGGGCGTCCCCTTGTTGGGCTCCGTGGTGGGTGAGGACTGGCAGCGTTGGACACACCAGTTCTCGTCTGATCAATGAAGTTAAGCAACGCAAGCCCAGTTAGTACTGACATGGGTGGTCGCTCGGGAAAGCTGGGTACTGCTAATACCCAATAATCGTCGCATTAGTGTAGTGTCTGTGCAGTATATGCATTAGACCTATACAGTGGACGGGTCTCTAATGACGTTGTAGTTGACGGGACCTTAAACTCCAACAAACAAACAAGAGGACTGCAGGCAGCGAATTTCATAATTTAATCAAATTATGGTAACTCAAAAGCGGAGGCTGGGGGCCTCATCAAATAACCCCACCCCTTTTTCTTCTTCTTCTTTTCTGTCTGGGAGTTGTTCTTGTGTTGAGCCTGAAGACAATGGCCTCGGTTCCACCCAACTGAGTGGGACGACTGCCGCTAAGCCCGTGGAAACGAGTAAGCCGTCTGGATCCCGGAACGATTCTGTGCCTTCTACTACCTCGGCACCTGCCATTAACAAGAGGGAACGACCTCTCAGCCTTAAAGTGCAGGGCTCCACCGCCGAAGCGAAGCATGTCCATGCATCTAAGGAGGCCTTAGGTGCAGTTAAATCCCCTTCCACCCCTTCCACCCATTCTGGAGAGAATGGTGCAGCATTGGGGAAGGCGTTGCCCTTCGTTTTTGCCAAAGCCATTAAGGCACCTTGGCTCCTTGTTGATGAAGGCATCTGCCCCTCACCAGATTGAGGCATTGCTTAAAATGCAGAAGCTCGGTGATTTCCTCATTGTGGTCAAACCCCATCGCACTCTTAACACCAGTAGAGGTATGGTGCGATGCCTCGACCTACGTGGGGAGTCAGAGGAGAACATAGTGGAAGAGCTCAAGGACCAGGGTGTGGTGGCTGTCTGCTGAACCTCGGTTCAAAGGGATGGGGAATCCCATCCCTTTGGTGGGCCCAAGTTGCCAGAATACATCAGGGCCGGCTACCTCCGCTTGCCAGTACGACCTTTCATTCCGAGCCCCCTTTGCTGCTTCAAGTGCCAAAGATATGGTCATGGCCAGAATTCCTGTTCTACCAGGGCCATGTGTGGCACTTGTGGGCAGGGAGACCATTCCCCCCAAGCCTTGTAAGACTACACCTTATTGCACCAACTGTAAGGGAAAGCACCCCGCCTCTTCTCGAGATTGCCCCACCTGGTTGCAGGAACGTGCCATCCAGGAGATGCGTGTCAAAAAAGGGTATCAGTTTTCAAGATGTGTGGCGGCTGCCAGCCTTGCCAGGGACGCGAAGTCATGGCTTGTCCTATTCAGGTGCTACAAAGGTGGCTGCTGTGTCATCTGTCTGCACCCAGACGGACATACTTCCACAACTCCCCCCACTCATCTGATTATTGCCCACTCGGGCCTGCAGGGTCCATTGGATACCGGTCTGTGCTAGCATTGGCTGCCAGAAAGATCCCAACCCCAATGCCAGAGGTTTCTTTTGGTTCCATCACTGCCTCTGGCCCAGCCTCCTTGGAGGCCACAGATGCCTCTCATCAAACAGGCATCTGCTTTGAGCAGCCCCCTTCCTGGCTCAGCCCAGCTGGCCCCCTCCATAGCAGTGGTGGTGGGTGAGAGAGGATGGAAGAAACCAGGGACACCCCCTGCCCCCGCAGTGGGGCACGTGTCCTTGGTTCGTCCACCCAGGCTCTTCGGCCAACAGCAGAAAGCACTGAGTGGCAGCATGCCCCAAGTGGTGCATGATCAGGATTCCTCCTTTGAGATGGAGGAGGAAGACCCAATTGTAGGCACCCCTCCCTTTTCTGCTGTGGGACGGAAAGAAGGGAGGTATGGAAATAAACCTCCAAAGCCCACCTAATGGTGAATCTCCTTCAATGGAACTGTCAAGGTTTTTCCCACAAGATGGACAAGATCACAATGGTGATCTCACGGCACAACGCCGTCTGCATCTCCCTGCAGGAGATCCTATGCCATAGTGATACCCCACTTTCGTTATGGGGCTACAACATCTATGCAGACACCCGGCAGCAGGGAAACCACCCCGTGGGAGGGGTGGCTATCCTTATCCGGAATGGATGCATGCACATCCCAGTGACTTTGCAGACTCCTCTCCAAGCCGTGGCAGTTTCACTGCAACTGAATGTGCCCTCCACTCTATGTTCTCTCTACCTGCCTCCTGGGATTGATATCCAATGGGCAGACCTTAACTCCCTCACCACCCAGCTTCCCAGACCCTTTCAGATTATGGGAGATTTTAATGCCCATAACCCCCAATGGGGCTTGGACAGTCACAACCCCTGAGGGCTCATTGTGGAACAATGGGTGTCACACAATGGCCGGGCATATGTCCGGGGCGGCATTTTGGCCGTTTGAGAAAAATATTAATGTGTTAATTACGAAATTAAAAGAAAACTTTACATCGATGTTTTTCCTTTGCAAAAATTTTACAGTGCATAGTTTAATTATATTGCTTATCACTAAAAGCTAAAAACAACCATTATTCCCGCTTTCTGTAGGGTCGGGTCTGCTGGTTTTGGCCCTCCACTCCCGTTTATCTTCCACCAGGTCCCCTTCCACCCCATATTCCTTATGGACAACCTGCTTCCAAGCCTGGTTTGGCTCCTCTTGAATTCTTGAAATGGACTTAACAAGCTCCTCCTCCTCTCTTCTCTTTACGTGTCCATACACCTCAATCTATTCTCCCTCGTTTTTTGGCGATGTTCATCACCCCCAAGCTACCTCTGATGTACTAATTCCTAATCCTATTAGCTCTTCAGCATTCGCATCTCAGCTACGTGCATTCTGTTGAAGTGACTATAGCATAACGGGCCAAACCACCGCCCTGTAAAACTTCACCTTCAACTTGGCTGGGACCCTCTTATCACGCAGGTTCCACTTGCCTTACTCCACTTCAACCACTTTGATTCGATGGGTTCACATCAGAGTCTATCTCCCAACTGCTTTGGGATGTTGATCTTAATTACATTTCCTTTTCCACCAGTTCGACTCTAGGAAGTATGAAACTGTTATTTTGCTGTCCTTCTCAACTGAAAGCTAAAAACTCTTTCTTATTCGTGTTTATCTTTAGCCATTTCAATCGTCTACACTTTTCTATTGCTGCTCTAATATCGTTTAGGCCCTACTTGTTCTCTGCAGCCACTAAGATTTGCAATATTTGTCTGCAAATGCCATGGACTGAGGGGCGCATACTGCTACTCCCGTTAGCAGCTCATCCAAAACAGAATGCTTTTCATTCTGGTTATGGATGAGCTACTTGCTAAGTTATGGACTTAGTGCTGAACCTTGGTGCATCCCAAAACTTACTGGGAAGCCCTCAGTATTTCACCAAGGCGTCCTTATCCTGGCTATTGAACCATACATGCCCTCTACTATTCGAATAAACTCTTCTTCTACCAGCCTTTTTAAGAATACCTCCCAAACAACATAAGCCTTCTCCACGCCGATAAAGATGGCGTAGAGATATGATTTCGACGGACACTAGTTCGATCCTGGAGGCAACATTCTATTTTTCTGTCTGCCAGAGCTTCATGGAATGACTCATTAGCTTAATACCTCTATAGTTTCCCTATATAGTTTCCCTAGCTTCAAGATTCCTGTCATCCCTAGACTATGCCCCACTTCAATGGGGATTCTGTCTGGGGTTACAGCTCTTTGACCTCTCATCATCCTAAGGCCTTGACTACTTCCTCCTCAGTTATGCTGTACCCCTGAAGATATAGGATGAGTGTCAATGTCATCCTCTCCCCTTGCAACATTGAAGAGGTTGTGGAAAGCTCTTACAACCTCTTCTTTACCTGAGACGGGGGAAAGATGGCCCTACCTTGGCTTATTTCAAACCTTCTCTGTCCTATTCCTTGGTCTCTAACTGATGATAGAGGGCTTCATACTTCTGGTTTTTGACCAGGGCAATGATCCTCCTAGGTGGGGTCTTGAAAAATATTTACACTATTATTGAAATATTAACGTAGAATTCGAAATGGCGCTGCTTAAACTTGTTTGAACGTACTGCACGGTACATACAGTATAATTCTCTGAACAGAATAGCTTTAACACGCAAACACAGCACTGTTTCAATGGGTTGCCCAATATAAAATTCAAATAATATGATTTGATTTGTATTGAAAGTGAAAAATATGTACCTTTATTTAAGTACCCTTTTTAATAGTACCTTTTAAAATACCATAGTTATTTTAATAAGCAGCGCCGTCTAAAAAACTTTGTTATTGTTTGTGTTTTAGGGCCCTTCAACTACAAGGTCATTAGAGCCCCGTCACTGCACTAATGTGACGATTTTTAGGTGTTAGCAGTACCCAGTTTCCTCAACAGGCCACCCATGTCAGTAATAGCTGGGGTTGCGCTGCTTAACTTAAGTCATCAGACGAGAACTGGCAGGGGGGATCTACACAGGGACTAATAGGGCTTAAGCACCGGGCCCCCAAGTGTCAAGGGGCCCCACAACAATTGAGTTATCATAAACATTTAATAATTTTTGATTGGAAGTGAGCAATTATCATATAGTAAAAAGAGTTAATCTAATTAATAATACAGGCCGGCTACATCTGCTTGCCAGTATAACCTTTCTTTCCGAGCCCCCTTCCCTGCTTCAGGTGTCAATGGTATGGTCATGGCCAGAATTCCTGTTCTACCAGGGCCATGTTTGGCACTTGTGGGCAGGGAGACCATTCCCCTTAGCCTTGTGAGACTGCACCTTATTGCACCAACTGTAAGGTAAACCACCCCGACTCTTCTCGAGATTACCCCACCTGGTTGCAGGAACGTGCCATCCAGGAATTGCGTGTCAAGAAGGGTATCAGTTTTCAAGATGTGCAGCGGCTACTAGCCTTGCCAGGGACGCAAAGTCATGGCTTGTCCTATGCAGGTGCTACAAAGGTGGCTGCTGTGTCATCTGTCTGCACCCAGACGGACATACTTCCACAACTCCCCCCCACTCATCCGTTTTTTGCCCACCCAGGCCCACAGGGTCCATAGGATACCGGTCTGTGCTAGCATTGGCTGCCACACAGATCCCGACCACATGCCAGAGGTTTCTTGTGGTTCCATCACTGCCTCTGGCCCAGCCTCCTTGGAGGCCACAGATGCCTCTCATCAAACAGAGGCATCTCCTTTGAGCAACCCCCTTCCAGGCTCAGCCCAGCTGGCCCCCTCCATAGCGGTGGTGGGTGAGAGAGGGGGGAAGAAACCAGGGACACCCCCTGCCCCTGCAGTGGGGCGCGTGCCTTTGGTCCGTCCACCCAGGCTCTTCGACCAACAGCAGAAAGCACTGAGTGGCAGCATGCCCCAACTGGGGCATGATGGGGATTCCTCCTTTGAGATGGAGGAAGAAGACAATTTAAGGTACCCTCCCTTTTCTGCTGTGGGACGGAAAAAATGGGAGGAATAGAGATAAACCTCCAAAGCCCACCTAATGGTGAATCTCCTTCAATGGAACTGTCTATGTTTTTCCCACAAGAGGGACAAGATCACAATGCTGATCTCACGGCACAACCCCATCTGCATCTCCCTCCAGGAGATCCTCTGCCTTAGTGATACCCGACTTTCGTTAAGGGGCTACAACATGTATGCAGACACCCGGCAGCAGGGAAGCCACCCTGTGGGACGGGTGGCTATCCTTATCCGGAATGGATGCATGCACATCCCAGTGACTTTGCAGACGCCACTCCAAGCCGTGGCAGTTTCACTGCAACTGAATGTGCCTACCATTCTATGATCCCTCTACCTGCCTCCTGGGATGGATATGTCATGGGCAGACCTTGACTCCCTCACAGCCCAGCTTCCCAGACCCTTTCTGATTATGGGAGATTTTAATGCCCATAACTCCCAATGGGGCTCTGACGGTCGCAACCCCCGAGGGCTCCTTGTGGAACAATGGGTATCACACAATGGCCTCATTGTCCTCAACACAGGTGCCCCCACACATGTGATGACTGCCACTGGTGGTCTTTCCTGTATTGACCTCTCCATCCGCTCTCCTGGGTTGGCGCCAGGTTTGCAATGGGAGGTTCTGTCTGACCCTTGTGGAAGTGACCACTTCCACATCAGGATAAGGAGTGGAAGTGGGGCATTGCCCCAACACCTACCACGGTGGTGTCTGCATCAGGCAGACTGGGAGGAGTTCACCCACCGTATACACTTTCCACTGCGTGATTTTGATGGTGTCAACGATCTAGAGAGTCATTTCACAGAGGTGGTGGTCGGGGTGGCATTGGCATCCATCCCCCAGAGCTCGTGCAACCCACCATGAGCACGGCTTCCATGGTGGACAGAACTGTTGGAGTGTGATTTGGGCTTGCAGGTGAACCCTGCACATCTTCAAGTCTCGTCCTAATGACGCAAATCGTGTTGACTATCTCCGAGCACAGGCATATGCACGGCGGGTGATGAATGAGGCCAAACGCTCCTCATGGAGTGAGTACGTCTCCTCACTTACCCATCATACGCCCTCCAAGAAAGTGTGGGAAAAGCTGAGGAAGATCCAAGGGAGATATTTACTCTCATGTGGCTCTGGTCTAATTCTACAAGGGAGACATCTCCTTCTGCCATGTGAGGTGGCCGAGGAACTGGAAAGGACGCTTGCAGCCATCTCCAGCTCGCAGCACTACACAGCCACATTTATGCAGAGCAAACAGGCTGCAGAATGCCACCCACTTAACTTTGCTGGTGGTGTCACTGAGGGGTATAACAACCCGTTTACCCCTTGGGAGCAGCGGGCAGCTCTAAAAAGAGCCGGGAACACTACCCCTGGTCCAGATAGCATCCACTATCAAATGCTTCAACACCTACCAGAGAAAGGCGTTAGTTACCTCCTCGAGGTACTAAATGACATTTAGCAGCAGGATGAAGTCCTTGCAGGCTTGCGGGAGGCTACTGTAATCCCACTCCAAAAACCTGGGGTGGATAGTAGCCTTCCAATAAATTATAGACCCATTTCATTGATGAGCTGCCTTTTGAAAACCATGGAACGAATGGTTAATTGGCGCCTGGTGTGGTATCTGGAACGGCAACGCCTTCTTGCAGATGCCCAATGTGGATTGTGGGCTGGCAAGTCTCTGATCTCACCTCGTGGCTGTATTCTTTGCTGTGGAGAAGGCATATGATACCACATGGCGCCATGGCATACTGGAGACGCTGCACTGGTGGGGGCTCAGGAGCAATCTGCCCCTCTTCATCCACAGGTTTTTGTCTGACTGGACCTTTAAAGTGCGTGTGGGTAACTCCTACTCGGCATTCCTGCTTTTCTTGTTTGTTTGTTTGCGGTTTAGGGCCCGGAAAGACAATCATCATGGTGGGGGTGTAAATCGCCATCCCACCATGATGGCAATAAATAAGGGCAAAAGCCAACTAAAACGAAAAGAAATAACAAGGCAATAGCGGAATAAATATGGTAAATAAATACAGGCAAAAGCCAAAACAGACGTTAAAAATAAAAGCAGCAAAAGCCAAACAGACAGAACAATATACGCAGCAAAAGCCAAAACAGATATAACAGAAATGGTGGCAAAGGCCAAACCGGACATAACAATAAAAGTGGCAAAAGCCAAAACAGGCATAACAATAAGGGTGGCAAAAGCCTAAACAGACATAACAATAATGATGGTAAAAGCCAAAACAGACACAAATATAAAAAGGCAAAAGCCAAGACAGACATAAATATAAAAAGGCAAAAGCCAA